>PVJD01008096.1:25727-76407 GCA_004026545.1 Mormoops blainvillei | reverse complement strand
TGTTTCACAATTTGTCTAACATTCACCAAGTAAGGACTTTTGGAATGTTTCCATTTTGGGACTATTATGAATAAAGCTGCTCTCAACATTCATTTATAGATTTTTGTATCAATATGTTTTTATTTATCCATTGCATGTTCACTTTATGAAACTGTCAAATCATTTTCCAGAATAACTGTCCCATTTTTATACATCTACCAGTGTTACCACACCCTCACCAGCATTTAATATTGTCGCTACTTTTTACAAGTCATTCTGATAGGTGAGCAGTAACATCCCACTGTGATTTTAATTTTTATTACCCTAATGACTAGCAATGTAGAATACCTCTACACATGCTTGTCCGTCATCTTCTCTTCAGTGACAAGTATTTTCATGTTTTTACCTATTTTCTAATCAGATTTTTCTTTTTATGTTTTTTAATGTTGAGTTTTTTTCAACTGGGTTTACTGCATTTAAAAAAAAAATTTGTGTTTTCTCTTTTTTTTAAATTGATGTTAGGGAGAAAAAAAAAGAGAGAGACCGAGAGAAACATTGGCCCATTGTTCCCTTTATCCATGGATTCGATGGTTGAATCCCATGTGGATTTTACTGCATTTTGAAAACACTTTGAGCACACATTGCCTCATCAAACAGACCTTTGTTCGGTTAGCCCTTTTACATCTGGGATAAAAGCTTTAACTTTTAGAAGTCTTTTCTTTAATTCCTTCTTTTCCTCGACTTTGACTCTATTGACATTTTGGGCTGGATTTTTTTTTGGAATGAGGGGCCTTTCCTGTGCATTCGAGGGTGTTCATCGGCATCCCTGGCCTCTAACCACTAAGATACTGGTAGCATCTCCCCAGTTATGACAGTATTACCACCAGACATTGTGAAATGCTCTCTGGGGCTGATGTCACCCTATGCTACTGTTTTAATAGTTCCATATGTTCCATACACTAGACCTTTGCTGAATATATGATTTGTAAAAGTATTCTGCTAGTATGAGCTTTTTAAAAATCCTTTTAACCAGGTCTTTCATTGAACAAAAAAAATTTGGAAAGTCTAATTTATGAAATTTTCTTTATATAGATTATGCCTTTGGTGTCAAGGACTATTTGTCTAATCATAGATTCTGAAGATTTTTTCCTATACTACTTTCTAAAAACTTTATAGTTTGGGGGTGGTTTGCAAGATGGTGGCAGACTAGGAGGATCATGGTCACACTATCTCCCAGAACCAAATTGGAAATAAAAATAAAGAGGGGAACAGCCACCTGAAATAACCAACCAAACACTACCTGAAGAGGAGACTTTTAATCGAGGACAAGCAGAAAACCACCTTGAGACCAGGAGAAAGGTCAGGGATGCAAATGGGGTGGGCCCCGATCCCAGGGGCTGGCTGCAGGCCAAGATCACAGTATAGCTGTGGGAGCTTCCCCATGCGAGGAGTAAAACCTAAACCCCACACTGGGCTCCCCAGCATGGAGCTCCAGGGCAGGAATGAGGTACCCATGTAGAATCCTGTGGTAAAAGGTCATCGGGTTTCTGTCTGCCAGGCAGAGACAGAACTCACTGGAGAGAAAGCTATTTTTTTTTTTAAGGGGATAAAGCACAGATTTTCACTTACAGCCACTTATCTTGGGCTCCAGGAAAGGGAGGGCAATGGGGACTAGAGTTGCCTGAGGAGAACCTGGTGTGGGAGGCACTGAAGAGAGACGTGAGGAGAGATGTGGTGGAGTGGCTGCTGGGGCCCCTGTGCTAGGGCATCTCCTGATACCACAGCAGCCATTTTTCTTGAGAAGAGCGAAGCCCTCCTAGGGGAAAAACAATTACCCCACCCTGTGGGAAACCTCTCACCCTGTGCTCTGGAAGCCCGTTCTTCTCACCCTCTAGAATTCTGCTCACCCCACCCTGAATCTTTTTTTCCATCATCCTCCTTCTTAACCCCTGCTGAGGAGACAGCAACATAGGCAAACTCAGGGGGTGTCAGAGACTGGCTTTAGGGCACAGTCATTCCATACACTTTCCTGGGAATAGGTTGGTACCACCCCCTCAGGGGAGAGCCATAGGAATATCCTCCTGGTCTCTGGCAGACCCAAACTCTAGGCTCTGGAGGTCCCACCAACTTTCCTGCTAAGGGCTCCACTGGCCAAGTTCAGGGAAATAATCCGGGGCAGGCACAGATGTGTGGCTCTAGGTGGGGGAGCACACCACCATCTTCTCTGATATCTGAATGGCACTTCCCACCCATGGGAGATCCAGGAATCCCATCCTCCTGATTCTGCCAGAAGCCCTCTAAGCAAGTCACGTCAGTGACTAAGACTAACAGCCAACCAGCAAGCAAAGGCAGGTGGAAGGGATCCTGTGGTGTCCTAGGGTCTTTCCTGACCCACTCCTGAGCCTGTGCTGATCAAAACCGGCCTTGTAGCACAGCATGGTCCATGCCATGTACAACCAAGTCTAGAGACAGCCACAAACTGTGGATTTCTTGGTAGCTTCAAACAGGCTACTGAGGGCTAGACATGGGCAGTACCTGATATCATCTCATGTAAGCTTCCGAAGACATCAGAGATGTATCCTAAAGGAATATCCAGCAGGCAGGACTAAGCTCTGAAGAGGGGAACTCTACTTCTTTTCCCATTACTTTTGTTATTTTATTTCTTTTTCATAGTCGTCTTCCTCTTCTTATTATTTTCTTCTATTTTTTCTCTATTTTTTCCTTCATATCTCTTATTTTACTCTTTCCTTTTCTTACTCCATTTATTTCTTCTTGACTTTTATTTTCTTATTCTTTCTCTTTCTTTGTTTTTTATTGCCATTTTCATCTTTCTACTCCTTACTCTTATTGTCTCTCTTCTCTCCTCTCATAATCATTTTTCTTTCCTTTAGTCTTCTAGTATTCTTTTCTCTTCTTTTACTATTCTATTTCTCTTTTCACTTTTATTATTCTTTGCTCCTTTGTTATTGATTTAGCTGTTGTTGTTGGGTTTGTTTGTTTTTTTTTGCTTGGTTTTTGTTTTTCTGTTTTTTTGTTTTGTTTTGTTTTGTTTTGTTTTGTTTTGTCATTACCTGTACAACAGCATACAAGACACTGTTGGGGTTAAGCCTCTCAGTCAGGCAGCCAGAGGGTAGATCCCAACAACAAATAGGGCGACAATAATAAAGACCCAAATGCAACAGGAGAGTACACACAACCTACACAAGAAACATTCCTAGAACATCCGGATCAGGGGATGAGGGAGTCTACTGCCCCCCTGGGTGCTGCAGGACTCCTAACACACAAGGTCACTCCAGAAGACAGAGAGTCAAAGCAGATCTACCCAATAAATAGAGCAAACCAAAATAGACATAAAAATGGGGAGAAAAAGAAACAATCCTCAAATGAAAGAGAAGGGGAAATTCCCAGAAAAATAGCTAAACGAAATTAAGGAAAGGAAATTATCAGACATAGAGTTCAAAGTAATGGTTATAAGGATGCTTAAGGAACTTAGTGAGAACTAGAAGGAACTATATCAGCATGAAAAAGGACATAGAAATTATGAATAAGAACCAGTTGGAAATACAGGATGCAATATCTGAAATAAACCGTACATTAGCAGGAATTAAAAACAGGATAGATAAAGCAGAGGACTAAATCAGAAATTTGGAAGACAAGGTAGAAAATAAATACCCAATCAGAACAACAAAAAGAAAAATATTTAAAAAGAACTAGGATAGTTTAAGGGAACTTCAGGATGACATGAAATGTAATGATGTCCACATCATAGGTATATACTAGAAGGAGAAGAAAGTGATAAAGGGATAAAAAACACCTCTTTGAAGAAATAAAGACAGAAAAGTTCCCTAACATGGTGAAGAAAAAAGTCACAGAAGTTTAGGAAGCACACAGAATCTCAACAAAGAAGAGCCCAAAGAGGTGCACACCAAGGCACAACATAATTAAAATGACAAAGTTTAATGACAAAAAGAGAATCTTAAAGGCAGCAAGAAAGAAACAAGTTAGCTACCTATAAGAAAGTTCCCATAAGACTGTCAGCTGATTTCTCAACAGAAGCACTTCAGGCCAGAAGAGATTGGCATGAAGTATTGCTGTATTCAAAGTAATGAAAAGCAAGGACCTGCAACCAATGTTACTCTATCCAGCAAGGTTATCATTTAAAACTGAAAACAAAACAAAGAGCTTCCCAGACAAAAAGATATGCTGAAAGAGTTCATTACCACCAAACCAACATTGCAACGGAGGTTAAAGGGACTGCTTTAAGAAGAAGAAGGAATATATAGAGATAGGAATATAGATATAAAGGAAAAAATGACAATAAATAAATATTTATCAATAATAACCTTGAATATAAGTGTATTAAATGGTTCAATCCAAAGACATAGGTTAGCTGATAAGAAAACATGATCCATATATATGCTGTGTACAGTTGACACACCTCAGAACAAAAGATTGACAGAGGTTGAAAGTGAAGGGATGGAAGAAATACTTCATGCAAATTGAGATTTAAAAAAAGCTGGGGTAGCAACACATATCTGACAAAATCAACTTCAAAACAAAGCCATAAAAAGAGACAAAGAAGGTAGCCACATAATACTAAAAGGATCAACCCAATAAGTGGATATAACCCTTGTAAAAATATATGGACCTAATATAGGAGCACCTAAATGCATAAAGAAAGTTTTGGTGGACTTTAAGGAAGAGGTCAACAACAATAGAGTCATCGTAGGAAATTTTAACACCCCACTATCACCAATGGGGAGATCTTATGGACAAAATTTCAACATGAAAACACCACCTTAAATGATACACCAGGTTAAAAAGACTTAATTGATATTTATAGAACATTTTTATCCCAAAGCAGCAGGTGAATTTTACCAATCATTCAAAGAAGAACTAAACCCTATCTTCAAACTATTCCACAAAATTCAAAGGAAGACTTCCAAGATCTTTCTATAAGGCCACAATTATACTAAGTCCAAAACCAGGTAAACACACAACAAATAAAGAATATTACAGGCCACTAGTCCCAATGAACATAGGTGCTAAAATCCTCAACAAAATATAAGCAAACTGGATCCAGCAATACATTAAGAAGATCATACACTGTGATCAAGTGGGAATTATCCCAGGGATGCAAGGTTGGTACAATATTTGCAAATTGATAAATATGATAAATTGCAGAGAAAAAAAGAAAGATAAAAATTACATGATCATTTCAATAGATGCAGAAAAATCACTTGATAAAATCTAGCACCCATTTATGATAAAAAGCTTTCAGCAAAGTGGAAATGCAGGGATCATCCCTCAACATAATAAAGGCCATATATGAAAAACCTACAGCCAACATCATATTCAGTGGGCAAAAACTAAAACATTTCTCTTAAGATCAGGAACAAGAGAGGAATGTCTGATTTCCCCACTCTTATTCAACATAGTACTGGAAATCCTAGGCACAGCCATCAGATAAAAAGAAGATATAAAAGGCACACAAATGGAAAGGGGGAAGTAAACTGTCATTATTCATAGATGACATGATACTGTACATAGAAAACCCTATAGGCTCCACCAAAAAACTGCTAGGCCTAATAAATGAATTTGTCAAAGCTGCAGGATCTAAAATCAATACTCAGAAATTAGTAGCATTTTTATACACTAATAATGAACTATCACAAAGAGAAACTAAGAAAACAATCCCATTTATTATTGCAACAACAACAAAAAAAGTTACCTAGGAATAAATTTAACCAAGGAGGTATAAGACCTGTACTTGGAAACTATGGGACACTGATGAAAGAAATTGAGGAAGATACAAATAAATGGAAGCATACACTGTGTTCATGGATTAGAAGAATTAATATAATTAAAATGTCCATACTATCCAAAGCAATCTATAGATTCAGTGCAATTCCTATCAAAATACCATTGGCATATTTCACAGGAAGACAAGGTAGAAAATAAATACCCAATCAGAACAACAAAAAGAAAAATATTTTAAAAGAATGAGGATAGATTAAGAGAACTAATGCTCCAAAACAAATACTCCAAAAATTTATGTGGAACTAAAAACACCCTGAATTGCCTCAGCAATCTTGAAGAAGAAAACAAAGATGGAGGGATCACAATACCTGATATCAAACTATACCATAAGGCCGCTGTCATCAAAACAGTCTGGTACAGGCATAAGAACAGACACATAGGGTGCTAGCACAAAAACTGCTGAACACTCAGCGTGGTGTGGGCAGGTGCACTTGTAAATCACCCATAATGAGATGGGCAACTGAATTGAAAAGTTTTCAAAAAAAAATTCACCGAGCCCTGGCTGGTATAGCTCAGTGGATTGAGCACCGGTCAGTGAACAAAGGGATCGCAGGTTCGATTCCCTAATCAGGGCAAATGCCTGGGTTGCAGGCCAGGACCCAAATAAGGGGTGCATGAGAGGCAACCACACATTGACATTTCTCTCCTTTTCTCTTCCTTCCCCTCTCTCTAAAAATAAATAAATAAAATCTTAAAAAAAAAAATTTACTGAAGCCGAACACAGCCTCTCACAACAACATTAGCTGGTACTCTGATACCGGTTCCTAGAACATTCACCTGGTTGGACAGTACTGAACTACAGGGGTCTACCCTCCAGAAAATAATGCCATTTCTTTTGGATCTCCCTTGTAAAGAATTTATAATATGACTCAACACCAGGAAGACAAATATTCCAATTAAAAATGGACAAAGGACCTGATGCAATATTTCTCCAAGGACACACAGAGGGCCCAAAGACAAACGAAAAAAAATGTTCAACATCGCTAACTATCAGAGAGATGCAAATTAAAACAATGAGATGTCACCACATACCTGTCAAAATGGCTATCATTAATAAATCAACAAACAACAAGTGCTGGCAAGGATGTGGAGGAAAGGGAACCTTAATGTACTGTTGGTGGGAATGCAGACTGGTGCAACCACTCTGGAAAACAGTATGGAGTTTCTTCAGAAAATTAACAATGCAACTGCCTTCTTATCCAGTGATTCCACTTCTAGGAATATATCCAAAGAATCCCAAGACACCAATTCAAAAGAATATATGCACCCCTATCTTCATAGCAGCATTATTTACAATAGCTAAGATTTGGAAACAGCCTAAGTGCCCACCAGTAGAGGAGTGGATAAAAAAATTTTTAATTTTAATTTTATTTTTAATTGTATTTTTTCCATTACAATTTATGCCCTTTATACCTCTCCTTCCTGTAATCACCACATTGTTCATGTCTATGAGTCCTTTTTAGTTTTTGCTTGATCACTCCAAACCTTAACCTCCCTGCTCCAATAGCTGTCATCCTGCTCTCCATGAGTCTGTCTATATTTTGCTTGTTAGTTCAGTTTGTTCATTAGATTCCACGTGTGAATGAAATCAGATAGTATTTGTCTTTGCCTGGCTTATTTTGCACAACATAATGTTTTCCAGGTCTATCCATGCTGTCACAAAGGGTAAAATTGTCTTCTTTTTTATAGCCAAGTAGTATTCCATTGTGTAAATGTCCCATAGTTGTTTTATCCACTCATCTACTGATGGGCACTTGGGCTGCTTCCATATCTTGGCGACTGTAAACAAGGCTGCAGTGAACATAGGGGTGTTCATGTCCTTTTGAATTAGTGTTTTGGTTTTCCTCGGATATATTCCCAGAAGTGGAATCACAGGGTCAAAAGGTGCATTTTTAACTTTTTGAAGTATCTCCATACTGCCTCCCACAGTGGCTGCACCAATCTGCATTCCCACCAACAGTGCAAAAGTATTCCCCTTTCTCCACATATTTGCTGCTGCCTCTGATAAACAGGTTACTATCCAAAATTTATGAAGAACTTATAAAACTCAGCACCAAAAAAAACTAACAATCCAGCTAATAACTGGGCAAAGGACCTGAATAGGCACTTCTCCAAAGAGGACATACAGATGCTCAATAGACATATGAAAAGATGTTCATGTCACTAATCATCAGAGAAATGCAAATTAAAACCACAATGAGATATCACCTCCCACCAGTCAGAATGGCTATCATCAATAAATCAAAAAACAGCAAGTGCTAGTGAGGATGTCCATATGAATTTTAGGATAAGCTTGTCAAATTTTGGGAGATGGGGGGAGAACTGATAGGTATGGAATGTCCTTCAATTTATTTAGATACTCTTTAATTTCTTTCAGTGATATTTTGTGGTTTATAATGTAAAAGTTTTGTATTTCTTTTATTAAATTTATTCCTAAGTATATTATTATTTTGATGGTTTTTTAAACAGAGTTGTTTTCTTAGTTTCATTTCCTAATTGTTCACCACTAGTGTCTAGAAATAAAATTGGCTTTTTTATATTGATCTTGTACCACCTATCTTGTTGAATTATTTATTGGTTCTAATTGTTCTTTTATGAATTCCTTAGGATTTTCTACATGTCATTTGTAGACAGAGAAAAAAGACATTACCTGTTATCTAATCTGATGGCCTGTTTTTTTCTTTACTAGATGCCCTAGCTAGTATTTCCGGAGCCATAGTGAGTAGGAGTGGTGAGAATATTGGTACACAAACAAGCAGCAACAACAATGACAGTAATAAATAACACCAATAACAACTCCTAATTGGAAGGAGAAGAATTTCTAGTTTTAGAATTGCTGTGTTATTATTTGAATGTCTAGTTTCCAAAATAGAGTTTTGAGTCATGATAAGAAATAGGAAATTAGTATGGAGTACATACAGAAAAAAAAAAGAGCCAATAGAATCCATGCGAAATGAAGCCCGGATGTCGGACTTAGCACGCACTTTAAATCAACCATTATAAATATGTTAAAAACTATAAAGGAAATCATGTCTAAATAATTAAACAAAAGTACAAGTTCTTTTGAACTGGTGTTTCTTAGAGAAAAAAGATGTGCCACCAAATGTCAGTGAGATAGAAATTATTTTAAAAGTTATAAATAGAAATTTAGGAGTTGAAAAGTACAATAACTAAAGTGAAAAGAATCACTAGCGGTGTTCAGCAACAGATCTGAAATTAAAAAACAAGCAAACCAAAAAACAGTGCACTAGAGATAGGTTGATTGAGGTTATTCAGTGTGAGAAACAAAGAAAAAGTGAAAAAAATATAAACAGGAACTCAGATTATATACCAGGACCTGGTTAGATTTACACAGGAATGTGAGATTGGTTTAATACATTCAAAAAAATTAATGTGATTCAGCATATTAAAACAATAAAGGACAAAGGCAACGGATCATCGAAGTAGAATTTAGAAAAAAATCTTTTGATGAAATCCATTATGTGTTCATAACAAAAATACTCAACAAACTAAAAGTGGAAGAAAATGTCCTCATTTTGATAAGTATATCTATTAAAAATCCAAGGCTCACACCACACTTAAGGATAAGTGCTGCGTGCTTTCCGCTTCAGGTCTGGAACAACACAAACACGGGGAGGCAAAAGTAGGCTTACAGTTGTGAGCACACAAAACAGTTTATTCTTGTATTAGTATTTATTAATTAATTATTGTATTATTTATTATTAATCTACTTTTGCTTGTCCCTGTACGCTTATATTTGAATTGGATGATGAGAAACTTCATCCTTTAAGACCAAAGGGGAAAAGGTAAGATTAGATACTTTTGTAGGTTGGGAATAGGAAGTTGAGAGAGATCATGTGTGATAACTTCTGCCTCCTTAAGGGAGTTGGAAACAGCACTCTCTGCTGAGAGTGTAAGACAGATTTTATTTAACAGGGTTTGTATGAGGAGCTTGTAGAACAGTAAAGGTCTGAACTAGCCTTCCAAGCAAATGAAAGAGGAACTGACCAGGAACACATGAAAAAATCCACAGAGAGCTGAGGTTTTAGACTAGATGGAGACAACCTGCCTGCCCATTTTGAATAGGTGATTTCTTTCTAATTATGTGAGTTCAGCCCTTCTAAGCCCCACTTCCCCGCCCAACTGCCTGAGGATAGGTGAAACAGTTGCTCACAAGAGAGTAACCACTTGTGTTAAGAAAGAAGAAAAGTTCGCCCTCATTGGTGTGGCTCAGTGGATTGAGTGCCGGCCTGCGAACCAAAGGGTCACCAGTTCTGTTCCCAGTCAGGGCACATGCCTGGGTTGTGGGCCATGTCCCCATAGGGGGCTCACGAGAGGCAACCACACATTGATATTTCTCTCCCTCTCTGTCTCCCTGGATTCCATTGAAAAAAGAAGGGTAACTGAGATTAGGAAGTAGGGCATTTTGAATGCGGTGAGCTAGATTTCGAGGTGCTGCCATGGTGTTGTATAAGCAGTAGATTAATTCTGGCCACAACTAATTTACAGCTCCTCTTTTCACTTTGAATCTAAGCTGGCTTTCAGACTTGCTCTGATCAACAGAACATTGATAAGGTGAGGTGCAAGTTCCGGAGCCTGGACGTTATGTCTAGGCCTTATGGCTCCCGCCTTTCCCCTTCTCGGAACACTGCTCCAGGACTGCCAGAACGTAGCACGAAAAAGCCCGACATGAAATGCCCTGAAGAGAGCTGCTACAACAGCCCAGGTGTCTCAGCTTAGCTCATTTTCCACTCATCGCCAGCCAAATGCAGCCACAGGGGTGAGCCCAGTGGACACCTGCAGAAGGACAGCGCAATCAGTCTACAGACTGAGGAAAAACAATAAGTACTTGTAAAATATGATGTGTTTTTTAAAAGTAAATAAGCGTGGAATGTTTGGAGTACAGCTGGTGATTCAGAGCAAGCATGAGATGAGGTCGGAGTGGACCTGGGGCAAAGAAGGTGATGATCATGCTTGGAGACTATTGTAAGGACTTGAATTTGTACTCTGAGACACAAAGCCATTCAATGAAATCACGCAGAGGAATGACAGATCTGACTTGAGTTTTAAAAGGATCATTTTTATGAATACCTATGATATAACATTACATAATAAGATGTGATATGACATTGCTCTATTTCTTAGCTCACTGAAAACCGGTTGGCATCTGCATACAAAAAGTACGGATTTGGCAGTCACATTTACTGACTACTGTTGACAGCTAAACTGGGTAATTTGGAGTCCCAATATAGAAATTTTGGCTCCAGGTTTTGTGCATTAGACACACTTTCATTAACTTAATTTTGCTTCTCCAAGCCTCTAAGTTACTTTCACAGTTACTGTCTGAGTTCATGGTTTCCCAAATTCTCTAAAATAGTGTATAGGTCAAGTAAGAGGCTATAAAAATGCAAATTTCTGTGTAAATGTAATTTTTTTCTGGATTTCAGAAATGTATTCCATAAACATAACAAAATTATTTTTTTTTTACAAATCAGAAAATTTTCAGTGACTCATGAAATCTTTATTGCTAAATTCTGTCAAGGTATAATAAAAAAACTCAGTAATATAATGTTTGAGATAATAAATTTAAATGAAGAAAAATGATGTATTAAGGAAGTAGAAAATGCTGCATCATTTAATTTGCATTTACAAACTTCGACAATGACCCGTCCTTGAATATGGAACATATTCAAAAGAACAGCTAAGTTTTACTAAAATCAATACAACGACCTACCTCTAACTTTTGAAGCAGCAAGACAAATGGTATATATTTTTTATATTCAATTATCTATACCTAAAAATATAATAAAATGCTGAATTTAAATTTGGCCAATGTGACCTTAATAATGCATTTTGCACAACTCCATCTTAAGGCATTATCTCAAAATTCTTGTTTGAAACCAAATTGATTGTTACAGAATAGCCATAGAGATATAAAGTACAGCAAAGAGAATATAGTCAGTAATAAGTCAGTATGGTATCAGATGGGGATGAGATTTTTCGGGATGACCACTTTCTAAGTTATATAATGTCTAATCACTGGGGTGTATACTTGAAACTAATATAATATCACATGTCAACTGTAATTAAAAAATTAAAAATGATTTAAAAAATGAGCATTGTCAAAAAAGGCTTAAATAATTACAGGAAAAGAGGGAAAGAAACTTTTTATAAGAAATTATCAATCAAGATAATATTTGAAAGTACAAAAGTTAGAGTCCGGAACAAAATAGGTACTCAAAAAGATGTTTCAACACGATTTTAGGTTTAAGGTTTAGACAAACATCTATAGTAGGATAATATATTCAAATATTAATTTTGTGTGTTACACATTTTCCCCACTGCTATATTCCAAGACCTTTTATAATTCCTTGCCTTAGAGAATTTCACTGTTAGCAAAGCAGAGATTGCTTCAAATTTTAATGCTGCGCAGACTTTCATTTTGCACAATCTTTCATTTTCAAATTTTTACTAAATTTACTTAATCATATCTAAGTGTTTTCCTAGAGTTTCAGCCATCAGTCTCACCAATTGTGCCAGGGACCCACAGAGGAAGACAAAAGACAGGCAAAGTGCCCTGGAGAAGCAGAGAGCTCGAGAGGTGAGATTCATCCACCCTTAATGGTCCGACAGTTCCCTCTTAGGATAAGCTCCTGTAAAGGTGATTTGGCCTCATGGACACGGCAGTAGAGTACACCAGGGGACCTAGACTTTGGTTTGGGATTCCCAAGGTCACCAAAAATTTTGGGGTATTTCCAGTGATGTCCAGAGAAAGCAGATGCACTGCCCTGACCATTCTGAGCAACTGAGCCTCACTGGAAGAGTTCCTCTCATACCTTGGTGACTTTTGTACAACCCTAGGGTAGCAGGAAACCTAGTGTTGACTGAAATTGAATAGCCACAATTTACATAACCGCAGATTACTGTCAAGTTAAGTGACCGGGCTTGGGTTGTCCTTCCCCGAGGCAACTCAGAAAAAACGTGGGAAGGAGAGTGCATTGTGCATTCTGTAACTACTATTGCTAACTAGATAACGTAAAAAGAAAACTGCGGAGACAATGATTCTTTGAACCGCTTTTTGCTGGTTGGGTGCTGGCTGCTTTATGTTGGGCTGCTGAGGAAGAAGGAGGATTAATGTGGCAACCAGAGGAAAGGGTAGGAAAAGCCTTTAGGATATTTAAGGAGATTAGTCTGTGAAGTGAGTGGTAAATATTTCCCTCTAGATTGTTATTTGATTCGTAACTATTTTTAGGCTGTGTAAAAGTTTTGCAGGTCAGTGTGAGTGTGTTTTTAAAACTCCCTACCTTTTCATTTACGGCATCTTTATTTTGGTTTTATCTAGAAAGATTTTCTTCACTCCAAGAAAATGAAGAATTTCCCCATGTTTAATTCCAGTACTCTTATAGTATTTTTCTCACATTTAAAATTTGATTCATTTAAATTTTACTCAGGTACATAGTAAGAAGTATGAATCCAAATTTCTTTTTTTCCAGATAGGTATAAAGTTATCCCAAGCACTACTTTTTAAAAAATTATCATTTTTAACAGTGTGAAATACACATAATATAAAACGTACCTTCTTAACCATGTTTGGCTGTACAGCTCAGTGGCACTAGTACATTAGATTGCTGTGCAGTCATCACTGCCATCCATCTTCAGAACCCTTTTCACCTTGCAAGATGGAAACTCTATACCCATTAAACAATAACCCTCCCTTTCTGCCTCCTTCAAGCTCTGGTAATCACTATTCTACTTTCTGACTCAGTGAATTGGACTCCTCTAGGTAACACCTTTAATTGGTAACATATAGTATTTGTCTTTTTGTAACTGGCATACTTCATTTAGCATAACAACCTCAAGGCTCATTCATGTTTTAGCATCTCAGAATTTCCATCCTTTTTACCTCTAAATATTGAGTTGGCCAAAACGTCTGTATGTTTTTTCCATAAAATAAAAGACAATTTTTCATTTTCACCAATAACTTTATCGATTTGGATATTTTGAGTATGTCAGCTATCTCCTGTATGGTAACACTTTAATTGCTCTCAGTTAGTATCTCAATTTCATCCTTGTCTTCTTCATCTGGTCTACCCGACCACGGAGCATCATCCAGAGAGAAATCTCCAGCACAAAACTTCCCAAACCACTTTCGACACAATCAATCAGTCACAGTATCTTCTCCATGTCTTCTTTTGTGGTTCAGTTGCATTTTTACCTTTCTTGAAATGATAAAGCATAATATGCTGAAAATGTCGCTTATTTTCTTACATCTTTAATATTAAAATAGTTACATAAAAATTCACCAATTTTGATGAGTTTTTAAAAATGCACACTGATATGACAGGTGTCACAATACAATCTAACAAAATTGTTTTGAATGAAGTTAAAGACAACTAAGCACTATTAGGTCCATCTTACAGACTTTTCAGCCAATCTAATAGTATTACATTGTATGTATATACCACTTTGTCTTTATCCATTCATACAGCAAATAGGAAAACAGAAGTTTTGCCACAAGTTGGAAGATGTACTTCTGGCATTACTTGGTGCTTAGAAAAAAAAGTTCTAAAAATCTGAAAGAGGGTATAAAACTATTATTATTTGCATGTAATATTAGTAACTTTATATAAGTATTTATACTTTAATAACATGTAATATCAATACATTAGGTATGTATACCTATATAGTATAATAGGTATATAATATTATATATATGCACGTACCTATATAAAAGTATGCTAATATATGAATATAAATTTACATATAAATTTAAATGAAATATTTATTGGTATTTTGTGTTTTCCCTTTACATGGATATTTAAAGTTTGTCAAGTGCATTTTTAGGCACTGTGAAGCAAATTAGTGGAAATTTGTATTTTGCTACATTAAATGATAAAAGTTGTACTAATAAATATTCCAATAGTAAAGCATTTTTATATTTCTAAAAAATTCACCTTATCATGCAATATAATTATTTTACATGATGTTTAATTTTATTTGACTATATTTACTTCTAATTTTTATAGTTTATATTAGAGATTTTTGGTATCAATGTTGTATTGCTTTATTAAAAAAATCGAAAACTTCCTTACTTTTTTATGCCCTGGGAGAGCTTAAACAACATTGGAATCTGTTTTTTACGCATTTGGTAGATGTGCCCTATAAAAACATCAGAACCCAGGGAGAGGTTTAGCTCATTTGCAACATTCCCTCTTATGGAAATTACACCTTTTTGATCTGTTTGAATAAATTGTAGGCTGCTTTAATAAGTCAATTTTTTCTCAAAAATATTCATTTAGAGAATTGTGTAAAAGTATTTTATATTTCTTCTATTTCTGTTATCTTTTCCCATTTTTCACCTACAGTATATATCTGAGATTGCTCTTTTTTTCTCGACCCTGTTACCTAGTATCTAGTGGCTCAACTATTTTACTAACTTCCAAAAAAATCAGATTTTTAAAATTTGTTATAGTGTTTTTCTAATCCTGATTTATTTTTATTTTTTCTTTATCAAGTTATTCTTTCATCTTATTTGGTTTTACTTTAAAGTTTTAAAATTATATACTAAATTTATATAGGTATAAATACATTCAGTACATAATCATAGTATAATTTAATGTTATGAATGCTCTCATGAGTACCATTTTATGTGTGTCCCAGAGATTCTGATGTATACTGTCTCCTTTCTCACTCTTTTCTACAAGTCTTATATTTATTTGAACCAGCCCTGTATAAAGTTTCTTAAGGTTAAAATTATAATATCTTTAGCCAGGAAGATTTTTTCCTGACTTTAAAAATTATATTTTTATTGAATTATGATCTAAGAATATATTTATTATTTATTCTTATTGATTTGGAATTTATTAAAGTTTGCTTTGTGGCTTTTATATTTGGTCCATTTTTGTGCATTCTTCCATGGGCAGGTGAAAAAAAGACATTCTCTAATATTAAGGTATAATGTTAAGTATATATATCCCTCAGATTTACCATATTGATTTGGTTGTGTAAGTCTTCTATATCCTTACATTTTTTGTCCATTTGATTTGCCTTGGAACATGAAATACACAAACCTCCTGATATTAATGTTTTTGTAATATTATTTTTATATTCCTATAATTTCTGCTTTATAAAATTTTTGATATATGACTTGGTACAAAGATATTTACAAATGTTACATAGCTATTGTGGTTTTATCTTCTGGCATAATAATTTGTGTTCTTTTGTCTAAGTTAATAATTTTTAGCCCAAATCTTACTTTTCTGATCGAGAAAAACCTCTGCTTTATTTTATTGCATTTGCTTGGTATTCAGTTGTCCAAACTTTCAATGTTTAGCGTGACACATATGCAGCAGAGTTGTTTTTTGCTTTGTGATATAACCTGAAATTTTCTCTTCTAATAGGTGGATTGAGTCTAATTACATTTATTAAAGTCATATTTCTTTGATCTTATTCCTGTCATATTATGTAATTTTAACATTTTTTTGTGATTTTAAGAGTTTTGATGTATTATCTGTTTACATTGTTCTGTGCGTGTGTATGTTTAGCATTTTTTTTTGTGTGGTGGTCATTATATCTTTACAGAATTCCCTTAGTACCCTTTTAATTATGTAATTCTTATTTATTCACGCTAAATAAAATGAACTTTTATCTCCTCCCATTCATCACCCAATTTTATTCAATGTTATTATCATTCTTTACCTTTATATTCTTTAGAGGTCTACCACTGTATTTATTAATTTTAGTTAATGTTGTTTGATTCTCAATTATTTATTTAGAAGTTCATAATATCATTGACAACATAACCTCTCTTCCTTTGTTTCCCACTTTTTGATAGCTTTATCATTTCCTCTTTGTCAGGACATATGACAAGTATATTTTATTCAGTCACTCTTATTGTAACTTTACTTTCCGTACGGTTTCCTGAAAACAACTCTTGGCTAAATGTTTTTCACAACTTTTCCCAGAAGGGCCTGTGTGAACAATATTCTCCGAGTTCTTCCTCCCCACCCCCACTTAGCTTTTTTACTTGAAGGACATTAAATATGATACACTTTAGGTGATCCCAGTACGGCAGCAGATAAGGAAGAGTAAGGGGAGTAAGAATGCGAATAAGGGGACCTATAATAATATGACCTAAACTGCAGGTAAAATAAGTTAACTGCTGCACATGATGAACATCTAAATTTGGGATTTGAAATTTATACCATTTAATATCATCATTCTAGCTAATAAATTTTAAAGGGTACAGGAATGAAGTAAAACTGTGTGCATTAATTTATTTAAAATAATACTAATACAGAACTTGTAATTACAGGTTTATTTATTTGTCAATTGATGCTGTAGCAACATGTTCCCAGCACCACTCTATGACTAAGGTTCAGCAGGAAACAATCTTTGCCTTCCTGGAGTTTACATTTTCATCAGTTACAGGTATTTGAGCTTTGGATACTTTCTTTACATAATCTTTGCTCATTCTGTTCTCTCCGGTTGAGATAGGCATGGATTAAAATTTTTAAATTTGTTTTTAATTCTGAAACATCTTTTAGTTGTAGAGAGCTATATACAAGTTATTTGTTTTACTCATTAAGTGTTGTATTTAAGAAAAACTATTTCAGTTGTGTATATAATAAAATATATCAATCAATCCATTAATAAAACATTGTATTTTACAACAATGAAGATCTACTATAACCATGTATGTTGATGATTGCTTACGTAAATTAGCCAAGTATTTAAGTAACTCTGATTACTTACACTTCTTAGGTATTTTATTTAGTATCATGGTTTTTTTTTTTTCCTTCAAAAGAAAAATGGGAGAAGGAATATTGATTTTAAATGTAATTGGAGAATGATGAGCCTCACTTTACTGGAGAATATTCAAATTCTGCATACATACTCTTTGCCAGCACTTTATGTTCACCTCCATCTTGATCATTGCTACATGATACTAAAATGATCTATTTCTGGGCCCAACTGCACAGATGGAATATAAGCTCATCCATGGAGGCTGATACGGTGTAGACACTTCACCTTTGTATACACTAGGCTTATACAGGGTCTGGCACATAACAGGCCCTTCAGTGTATGTTTGCTGCCTTGAACTACACATTTCCTTGCATGACAGGAGCTGCAAAGATATTAGCTATGCCATGAAAATGCTTATATAAGTAACAGAATTCTTCCCACCTGGGTCTGCGTTCTTGTTTTTCTCCAGGCAGAGCCCAGGGCTTTGCTTATATTTCCAGTTACACGTGGCCAGACCTTCGCGGTGGAGAAGAAAGTAGGTCACAGATACAACTTAGATTATGTTCATGGACCTGCCTCTCAGCTCCGTGAAGTGCTGCCTGTTGGTAAGATGACCTCCAGTGCCCTGCAGAGCAAGTTGCGTACAGGCAGTGGGTGTGACGGTGGTTTGATCGGTGGCCACTCCCTCCTGATTCTTATTCCCCTAGTTTTTCTGCAGTGTCAGCTTCGGACAGAACGCTTTCTTTAAATTCTCTCTCCTGAGCTTCAGATGATTTAGTGATGTCCTATATAACTAAAAAGTGGAAAATGGATGTGCAGGGAAGCTGTAAATAGTGTGCCATCAAGATGTGAAACCAAACTGAGAGTCAGTATCAATAATGTGAAGTACCAGTGAGCAGGAGGTCAACGAGAGAATGAACCCTTCAATGCTGGCTGCTGAAAGCCAAATGCCTACAAACCTGCAGGATCCTAGGACCCAAGAGATGAAAGGATGTCAAGAGTCACCTAGAACCTTCTAGTTCCCATACAGATGCCTCTTCTACATTGTCTGAGCAGTAGGCCATTCAGGCCATTCTGGAACATTCTTACTGAAGGAAGTAAATGAAGGTGTAGTGACTCTGCTCTGTAGAATATGACACCTCAGAACATGTGATAATTGAGGCAATGGACCAAATGCATACTCATTTATTACATTTTGAGCAATGGAAAATTCTATTTGTAATATACAGAGGTAAAATTTAATTACTGAAGCAATGACCTAACTAATTGAATTAAAAATAGAGCTTTGCCTGAAGTACACAAATGTTATACTTTGTATTAAATGAATGAATCACACTTTACGTGATAAATAGAAATAATTCCTGCTGGTGCCTAAAACTCCATACTGTTCTTCAAAAAAAATTTTGACTGACATACAGTAAGAAATACATTTTCTATCTCATCTTAGTATAAAACACACATACAACAGAAGCTTCAAAGAACAACACTCGCCCTTAATGCAGACCGATGTTTTCTAGTATTTACTTCTCCATTCTATTTCACCTGTTTTATAAAATAATCAAAGTTTTCGTCTTTGCTCACACCCAATGTACATTCTAAACTGGCTTTGACTCTGCTACACGTTGTCTTCACCAAGGACCAAAGCTGAAGGAACAGCTTCTGTCCAAACATTGTCCCTTCCTGTGGTGCATGGAGAAACCATACTGTGGTTCTTAAGGGTTCTGCCCAGAAATAAAACACACGCCACTCACGTACACTGGCCAAAGTAAGCCATGTGGCTAAGGCTGGGGAAGCATGACTCTCCTGCAAAGGTAGTTAGCAGATATTTGTAATAATAATAATAATAATAATAATAATAATAATAAAAATAAACACAGCCTTCTTCAGAGCTTTATATACTTCATAATTTCTTATAAATCTTAAAGCCTATTTATATTATTTACTTTATTTAAATAATGACCAAAAATGAAGTTCATAGACCATAGGATTATTAAATGACAAAACCTAGATTCGGAGCAAATCTGTGAATGCAAACCCATTCTTATAACCTCTATATTTTTTTATCATAGCCTAATAGACTGAGTTTTCTTTTACAGAGGTATCCTAAAACCTGACAATTATGGTAATGAAAACACAAACTTTAGAATAGTATTCTTATTGCCTCATTTAAAAATAATTATTATTTCATCACTGTAAAAGAGTCAGCTCTATAGTTTGGAATATGTTGTTCTATGGAAGTTCAAAGACATTCAGAATGTAGAGAAATGTATTTGTTTTTCATGATGACTGATCCTAAGAAAATAATATTATATTAAATAAAAAAGAAGAAAATTTTACCCTTTGCGACAGCATGGATGAACCTGGAGAATATTATGTTAAGTGAAATAAGTCAGTCAGAGAAAGACAAATACCATAGGATTTCACTCATATGTGGAATCTAATGAACAAACTGAACTAACAAGCAAAACAGAGACAGACTCACAGATGGAGAACAGATGACAGCTAAAGGGGAGCTTGGGGGTGGAGGGATTGAGTAGGAAGGAAAAAGGACTCATGGACATGGACAACAGTGTGTTGGTTGCTGGGGGGAGGGGCATATAAGGGGGCTAAATGGTAATGGGAAAAAAATAAAATAAAGATTAAATTTAAAAAAAAGAAACTAATATTACAGAGTCATGAGATACCAGGAATGATGGAATGACTCTGCATCCAATTCTACACATGGGTGATAGTTAAACCTCATATCAGGAAAAAAATCATCTAAATTAAAATAGATTTATATGTGAGATAACTGTCTTTAAACAATCTCTACAGGAATGTAAAATAAAATAATCCCTATTAAATTTTTTAAATTGTTAGCAATTTTATTAATTTTAATAACAACTTCTAGGATTTTTTTTGAGCACTTACAATGGATGAAGCTCTGTCTCAGTTAATTCACACAATAACTTTAAGGCAAAAAATATTGTTGCCTCCATTTGACAAATAGGAGAATAGGGAGCAGAATTTAAGTAATGAGCTTATGGTCACTCAGTTGATGAGTGAGAGCCAGGATATACCCAGACTCTAGAGAATATGTTCTGTTTTCCTAATTGTGATAATATATATAATAGAACACGATATTTACCATTTTAACCATACAGTTCAGTGGCATTCAGTACATTTATATTGTTGTGTAATCATTACCACCATCCATCTCCAGGACTCTTTTTCATCTTTTAAAATAAAAAAGAAAGAAAGAAAACAAAAACAGACTCAGATACAGAGAAGAGACTGATGTTGCCAGATTGGAGGGGGGATGGTAGTGGGCTGGTTGGAAATGATAAAGGTATTAAGAAGTACAAATTGATAGTTACAGAATAGTCATGGAGATGTAAAGTATAGTATAGGGAATATAGTTAATATATTGTAGTAACTGTATATGGTACCAGGTGGGTACTAGACTTACTGGGGAGACCACTTTGTAAATTATATAAATGTCTAAATACTATGCTGAACACCTGAAACTAATATAAAATGATGTTAAATGTCAACTGTAATTGAAAAATTTAAAAAATTAAGTAAATACAACAGAAATACTGTACCCATTAAACAGTATGTTCTAATTCACCCACATGCCACCCCAACTCTAACAACCACCATGCTACTTCCTGTTTCTATGAATTTGACTACTCTAGGTACCTCATATAAGTAGAATCATACAATATTTGTTCTCCTGTTTCAGCTTATTTCATTTAGTGTAATGTGTTCGAGGTTTATCAATGTTGTGTCATATGTCAGAGTTCTCTTCTTTTTTTAAGACTGATTTATATTCCATTTTATTAGGTTGGCCAAAAAGTCTGTTTAATTTTTTCTGTAAAATAAAAGACGCTTTTTTTTTTCACTAATTAACTTTATTGACTTGGGTATGTTGAGTATGTCGGCTATCTCCCGCTGTTGGTTTCTAGTGGGTAGAGGCCAGGGGTGTTGCTAAACATCTTCCAATGCATACGACAGCCCCTAAGCAAAGAATTATTTGGCCAAAATGTCAATAGTATCAAAAAACTTCACAAACCACTTTTGACATGTTTGATCAGTCACAGCACCTTCTTCATATACTGCACTATCTTTTTCTGCATTGCAGTTGAATTTTTACCTGTTTTGAAATAATGTAGCATAATAAACCAAAAATGTTGCATATTTTCTTCCACCTTCAATATTAAAATGGCTGTACAAAATCACCAATTTTGATGTTTTTTAAATGTACACTGATATGACAACTGTCACAATACAATCTAACAAAATTGTTTCTAATGAAGTTAAAGACAACTAAGCAATACTACAGCCATTGTACAGAATAAAAAAAAACCTAAACAAACTTTTTGGCCAACCCAATATGTAGCTATCAGAATTTGCTTATGCGTTCATCTATTGATGTATACTTGGGCTGTTCCCATCTTTTGGCTGTTGCAAATAGACTTGCTATGAACATTGGAGTACAAACATTTCTTTGAAACTTTGCTTTCAATTACTTGGGGTATATGTGTATATGTATACCCAGATGTAGAATTCTTGGATCATGTGGCAATTCTTTTAAAATTTTTTTAAAAACTACCATACTGTTTTCCATAGCAGCTGTACTACTTCACATTTCTACCAGCATTGTGCAGGAGTGCCTAATTCTCCTCATCCTCATCAGCATTTCTTATTTTCTATTTGTGTGTTTGTTTTAATAATAGCTATTCTATTGACTGTGAATAGAACCTCATTTACATTATTGTAAACTACTTATGCCTTCAATATTGTTAATGTTTGCTTCATATATTTTAAGGGCCTGTTTTTGGATGCTTAAATATTTATAATTATTGTATATCCTTGCTGTATTAAAATATTTATTAATATATAATGTGCATTTTTATCTTGTCATTTTTTGACTTAATGTTTATTTTGCCTAATATTAAAATAGTCATGCCTTTAAATGGGGTATTGTTTTCCACCTTTTCACTTTCATCTTATTTGTGTTTTTGCATTGAAAGCAAGTCTCTTGTAGACAGCATACAATTGAACCACCTTTTAACCTGTTCTGTAAATCTCTGCCTTTTGTTTGGAGAATTTAATCTGTTTACACTTAAAGAAATTACTGCTAAGAAAGTACTAACTTCTATCATTTTACTATTTTTTCTATATGCCCTATATATAGCTTTTCTGTTCTTCATATCCACATGGCTGACTTCTGTGTTCAGGTGATATTTTGTATAAAAACTTTAAAATTTCCTTCTCATTTCCTTTTGTGAATATTATATAGCTATTCTCCTTGTGATTACCACAGAATTATAATTGATATCCTAAAATTATAACTTTGTACCTGAAATTATAATACTTAAACTAGACTTCAATTTCTAATTTAGATTTATAGCAGCTGAAATTCAATGGTACATAACATTCTGCTAATGTGTATCTCTTTCCCTACTACCTTTCAGTTACTGATGACACAAAATTACACCTTTCTTAATGTGTGACCACAAACACAGACTAAAACAAATTGGTTTTCCATCTCTTAGTTGGCACAATGAGGGTATATTCCAAGGAAATATCATTTAAATAAAATATTTTTCATTAAATTCTGAAATTCTTCTGGATCTAAGAAACAGAATGTTATTCAAATGATTTGGTTGAATCTTATGGATTGTGGCTTTGTTGTGTTGCTATATAATTAGTTAAAATAATTACAACAGTACTATAAACTGACTAGAAAAATAAAATATAGGAAATACTCCCAGCAACACATACAATCTGTCTTGTATTGCTTTTTTATTAATGGCTACCTTATGTATATATTAAGTAAATGCTTTTCCAAAAATTAGGTTAAAATCCATTATATTCTTGACTTTGGACATGTCTTCTTTTACTTTCTTTGAGCATGTTTAAGACAGTTATTTTAAAGCTTTTGTTTCATAAACCTACCATATGATCTTTGTCAGGGATGCTTTTTGTTGATTTATTTTTCCTTTGAATAGGCTATAGTTCAATATTACTTCACATGCCTTCTCTTTTTCTTTTTATTATTAAAAACTTAGTATTTATCAGCAAGCTGGAAGACATGGAAGAAAAGAACTCCCAGAAAGAGCAAGGAAATGAAAAAGGCCCAAAAATAACAATAACGGGTTAAGGGAAATGCAGGACAACATGAAATGTAATAATATCTCCATAATAGGCATACCAGAAGGAGAAGAAGAGGAGCAAGGGATAGAAAACCTGTTTGAAAAAGCAATGATGGAAAACTTCCCTAATTAGTGGAGAGAAAAAGTCACACAAGTATAGGAAGCACAGAGGGTCCCAATCAAGAGGAATCCAAAGAGACCCACTCCAAGAAACATCATAATTAAAATGGCAGATATCAAGGACAAAGAGAGAATCTTAAAGGTAGCAAGGGAGAAATAGGAAGTAACATACAAGAGAGCCCCAATAAGGCTAGCAGCTGACTTCTCCACAGAAACACTACAAGCCAGAAGGGAATGGCAAGAAATATTCTGAGTAATGAAAAGCAAAGGCCTACGACCAAGACTTCTTCACCCAGCAAGGCTCCCAATTAAAATGGAAGGTAAAATAAGGAGTTTCCCAGACAAAAGAAGGTTAAAAGAATATACCTCTACCAAATCAGTATTGCAAGATATGCTAAAGGGGCTGCTTTAAGAAGATGAAGACAGAGAGTGAGAGACAGAGGAATACAAGTACAGAGGGAAAAAAAATGAATAAGTACCTATCAATAATAACTTTAAATGTAAATGGGTTAAATGCTCCAATTAAAAGACATAGAGTAGCTGAATGGGTAAGAAAATAGGACCCACACATGTGTTGCCTACAAAAGACCCACCTCAAAACAAAAGACCTACACAGACTGAAAATAAAGGGTTGGAAAAAAATATTCCAAGCAAATGGACAGGAAAAGAAAAGTTGGGGTAGCAATACTTATATCAGACAAAGTAGACTTCAAAAAAAATGCCAGAAAAAAGAGACACGGAAGGACACTTCATAATACTCAAAGGAAGTTTCCATGAAAAAGACGTAAATATTGTAAACCTATATGCACCCAACATAGGAGCACCCATATATAAGGAAAATCCTGGTGGACTTCAAGAAAGATATAGACAGCAACACACTTATAGTAGGGGATTTTAACACCCCATTGTCAAAAATGAATAGATCATCCAAACAAAATATCAACAAGGATACTGTGGAATTGAATGCCGCATTAGATGAAATGGACCTAACTGATATATATAGAACTTTTCATCCCAAAGAAGCAAACTACACATTCTTTTCAAATGTACATGGAACATTTTCAAACATAGACCACATGATAGGACATAAAACAAGCCTCAATAAATTTAAGAAAATTGAAATCATATGAAGCATTTTCTCAGATCACAAGGGCTTAAAACTAGAAATGAAAATCAAGGAAAAAACTCAAAAACATTCAAACTCATGGAGACTGCATAGCATGCTATTAAACAATGAATGGGTCAATAATGAGATCAAAGAAAATCAAAAACTTTCTGGAAACAAATGAAAATGAATATACCACAGTCCAAAACCTATGGGACACAGCCAAGGCAGTCCTTAGAGGAAAGTTTATAGCAATACAGGCCTACCTAAAAAAGACAGAAACATTTCAAATAAACAACCTAACCCTATGTCTACAAGAACTGGAGAAACAACAACAAAGTCCAGAGTGAACAGGAGGAAGGAAATAATCAAGATCAGAGCAGAATTAAATGACAGAGAGACTAAAATAACAATTCAAAGGGTCAATAAATCTAGGAGCTGGTTATTTGAAAAGAGGAACAAAATCAACAAGCCTTTAAGCCTTTAAGACTCATCAAGAAAAAAAGGGAGAAAATCCAAATAAATAAAATCAGAAATGAAAGAGGAGAAATTACAACTGATACCACAGAAATACAAAGGATTATAAGAAATTACTATGAACAAAAATATGCTAAGAAATTTGAAAACCTGGGTGAAATGAACAAATTTCTAGAAAAATATAATCTTCCAAAACTGAATAAAGAAGAAGCAGAAAGCCTGAACAGACTAATAACAGCTGGTGAAATTGAAGCAGTAATCAAAAAACTTCAGGCACACAAAAGCCCTGAACCAGATGGTTTCACAGGCAAATTTTACAAAACATTTCAGGAAGAGCTAACCCCTGTCCTTCTTAGACTATTCAAAAAAAAAATCCAAGAAGAAGGAAG
The DNA here is from genome assembly GCA_004026545.1 of Mormoops blainvillei. NCBI lineage: Eukaryota > Metazoa > Chordata > Mammalia > Chiroptera > Mormoopidae > Mormoops > Mormoops blainvillei. The sequence goes on along the minus strand of PVJD01008096.1, from coordinate 50,632 downwards.
ACTCCCAAACTCTTTTTATGAGGCCAGCACCATCCTAATCCCAAAATCAGATAAAGACACAACAAAGAAAGAAAATTATAGGCCAATATCACTGATGAACATAGACACTAAAATCCTCAACAAAATATGGGCAAACTGCATCCAGCAATACATCAAAAAGATCATACACCATGATCAAGTGAGATTCATCCCAGGGATGCACGGATGGTACAATAGTCACAAATCGATAAACATAATACATCACATAAATACAAAGACAAAAATCACATGATCATATCAATAGATGTGGAAAAAGCATTTGATAAGGCACAGCCCCATTTATGATAAAAGCTCTCAGCAAAGTGGGAGTAGAGGGAGCATACCTCAACATAATAAAGGCCATATACGAGAAAACTACATCCAACATTATACTGAAGGGGCAAAAACTAAAAGCTTTTCCACTAAGATTGAGAACAAGACAAGGATGTCTGCTTTCACCACTTCTATTCAACATAGTAGTAGAAGTTCTAGCCACAGCCATGAGACAAGAAAAAGAAATTAAAGGCATCCAAATTAAAAAGGAGGAAGTAAAACTGTCATTGTTTGCAGATGACATGATAGTGTACATAGAAAACCCTATAGACTCCACCAAAAAACTACTCAATCTAATAAATGAATTTGTCAAAACAGCAGAATACAAGGCCAATATTCAGAAATTGAAGGCATTTTTGTACACCAACAAGGAAATATCAGAATCAGAAATCAGGAAAAAAATCCCATTTGATATAGCAACAAGAAAAATAAAGTACCTAGGAATAAACTTAACCAATGAGGTCAAAGACCTGTCCTCAGAAAACTACACAACATGGAAGAAAGAAATTAAAGAAGACACAAATAAGTAGAAGCATATATCATGTTCATGGATTGGAAGAATTAACATCATTAAAATGTTCATACTACCCAAAGCAATTTATAGATTCAATGCAATCCCTATTAAAATACCAATGACGTATTTCACAGATATAGAACAAACATTTCACAAATTTATATGGAATCATAAATGACCCTGAATAGCTGCAGCAATTTTGAGAAAGAAGAACAACTAAGAGGGATCAAAATACCTGACATAAGAATATATTATAAGGTCACTATAATCAAAACAGTCTAATACTGGCATAAGAACAGACACATAGATCAATAGAACAGATTAGAGAGCCCAGAAATAAGCCCATGTCTCTATGGTTAATTAATATTCGACAAAAGGGGCAGAAGCATAAAATGGAGTAAAAACAGCCTCTTTAACAAATGGTGTCAGGAAATCTGGACAGCTACAAGAAAAAACCAAAACTTGACCACCAACTTATACCACACACAAAAATAAACTCAAGACAGATAAAAGACTTAAATGTTAGCCACGATACCATAAAAGTCCTAGAAAAGTACATAGGCAGGAAAATTTCAGTTATCCCAAGCAGCAATATTTTCACCAATATGTCCCCTAGACCTAGAGCAAGGGACATAAAGGAAAGAATAAACAAATGAGACTTATTCAAAATAAGAATCTTCTGCACAGCTAAAGAAAGCTTTAGCAAAATGAAAAGGGAACCAGCCATATGGGAAAATGTATTTGCCAATGACACCTTGCACAAGGGTTTGAACTCCAAAATATATAAAGCACTCACACAACTCCACTCCAGGAAGACAAACAATCCAGTTAAAAAATGGGCAAAGGACCTGAACACACTCTTTTCCAAGGAGGACATATACAGGACCTGGAGACATATGAAAGGATGCTCAGCATCACTAGCCATCAGAGAGATGCTAATTAAAACCACAATGAGATAACACTTCACACCAGCCAGAATGGCCATCATAAGCAAATCAACAAACAACAAGTGCTGGCGAGGTTGTGGAGAACAGGGAACCCTAGTGCACTGTTGGTGGGGATGTGGACTGGTGCAACTACTGTGGAAAACAATCTGGAATTTCCTCAAAAAACTAAAAATGGAACTGCCTTTTGATCCAGCAATTCCACAGCTGGGATTATACCCTAAGAATCCTGAAACACCAATTCAAAAGAACCTATGCACCCCAATGTTCATAGCAACACAATTTACAATAGCCAAGAACTGGAAGCAACCTGAGTACACAACAGCAAATGGATCAAAAAAACTATGGTACATTTACACAATGGAATACTACGAAAGAAAAGAAAGAAAGAAAGAAAGAAAGAAGAAAGAAAGAAAAAGAAAGAAAGAAAGAAAGAAAGAAAGAAAGAAAGAAAGAAAGAAAGAAAGAAAGAAAGAAAGAAAGAAAGAAAGAAAGAGCTACTACCTTTCACAACAGCATGGATGGAACTGGAGAACATTATGCTAAGTGAAATAAGCCAGGCAGTGAAAGACAAACACCATACGATCTTGCCTAGAAGTGGAACCTAATCAACAAAATAAACAAGCAAGCAAAATATAACCAGAAACATTGAAGTAAAAAACAAAGTTGACAGTAACCAGAGGGGAGGGGGGACAGAGATAATAGGGGAAAAGAAAGGAAAGGGTCATCAAGGAACATGCATAAAGGACCCATTGACAAAACCAAATAGGGGAGGATTGAGGGTGGGTGGTGGGGATGGGTGGGGTGGGGAAAGTGGTGGTGGGAAGATGTTGACCAAAAAAAAAAACACAAAAAACAGACAAGGGGAAGCTAAGAATAATATAGGAAATTGAGAAGCCAAAGAATTGATACATACAGCCCATCCCATAAACATAAACTAAGAGGTGTGAAGATGATGGGATGGGATGCAGGGCAGAGGGGATGAAGGGGGGAAAAAAATGGGACAACTGTAATAGCATAATCAAGAAAATACACACAAAAAGAAGGAAAGATAGTTATTTTAAAGTTTTTGTTTCATAAATCTGCTATCTGATCTTTCTCAGGGATGCTTCTCGTTGATTTATTTCCCTTTGAATAGGCTATAGTTCCATATTTCTTTATATGCCTTCTCTTTTTCTTTTTATTGTGAAAAACTTAGTATTTAGATCATTTTAGGTGGTAATTGGAGATCAGAGAATCTCCCTTCCTCAGGGTTTGCTGGGGTTTTGGTTTTGCTTTTTTGCTTATTTGTTTGTTTTATGGTTGTAGGACTTCTCTGGGCCAGCAATTAGCCTGAGGTGTAAACTTAAGGTCTTCTCAGGTGTTTTCAGATCATCACCTTTCCTGAAAAAGTGCAATAACTTTCTAAATTCCCCTGTATATGTAATTGCTTTTGAATTTCCTAATCTCTAATTATCTATCTCCCAAAAGGGGAAAAAGAGAAAAAAAAAGGAGGCGGGGCATAGGGATCTTAAAATACCACGGAAGTCACTTCAGTAGGCAGGGGAGGAGTTTGCAAAAATGGTGGTGAGGGTTGTAACAATATCTGCTCATCTCTGTCTCTGAACCTCCACAATCAGAAGCAGCAAAGAGCAATCAGAAAACAGATCCCCTATTTTTGGAGGACAGGATCCTTATTGCCTACCCTGACTCCTGCAAGCTGCATGCAAACTGCCCCAGAAACGTTTGCATGGCTGCCATGCAGCTGTGGTATGGGGGACAGGTAGCTGCTACAACAGAAGAGTTGAAATTGACCAAAACATTCAAGAAAATTAAGTGTGTGGGCTTCTAATAGACAGCTTGTCTGTACTTTTCAAAGATTTAATTTTCTGAAAAACAAAACAAAACTAAACAAAGGTTGAGGAGAGTTCTAAATTATAGGCAACTAGAGAAAGAGGGCATGAGCTTTCAACTGCAGTGTATGAGCTTTGAAGAGACTCTGGATCAAAAACACACACTGTGCACATGCACCACCTGCCCCCCACCACACACACACACATCCCCACAGCTGTAACAGTCATTACAGTATAATTGGAGAAATTAAAATGTGCTTATACACTAGTTAATTGTAATGCTTAGCACTCATATATTCAAGTGAGATAATGCTCTAAGAGGGAGGTAGAGCTGGCACTGGAGGATGAAAGAGAAAAATTAAAGAGAAAGACAACTTGAACCAACAAGCATGATTATCCCACCACTCTGCACTTCAAATTCAGATGGGAAACATACAAACAAATAATCAAAACCTCCTGGGACCTCCATCATGAAATCCAAATCCCTTGGTATTATCCATAAATCTTTCAAGACCTGGTGCCTGCCTACTGCTTCTGCACATCTTTCCAATTTTCTTCCATCTTTCCATCCTACATGGGCGCCAGGCCAAAGTACACTGATCCTGCTGCTTTGTTCACGCTGCTCTCTCTGCCAAAACTGTTCTTCTTTTGTTACGTAGCATAGAGTTTTCCAGACTCAAGGACTTTAAAATTTCCTCACCCTCTTCTTCTGTCACTTCCTTAAAACTAAGCACACACACACAAACACTCCCTTTACATATATCCTAGACCCTATACAACTTTTATAGCTCCGATGAGTTTGTATGACTGTCTCATCATTCTAGATGGAAATTTCCTTGAAATGGAGACCATGTTTTATTCATGATTGTTTGCCCAAGACTTACATAATGACTAATAGGTAGATTTCAATAAATATTTATTAAATAAATAAATAAAGAACAACACCATGGCCTCCTTATATTCTCAGGCAAGGTCACTAAGCTAACGAGTTGAGCCAACAATATCTAAATCCTAGAACAGACCTCTCTGATATTCTAAGGTTATGTAATCATGCTGTCTTCATTTGCAAGCACTTATTAACTGCCCATGAAGTGCTCGAAATTGTTCCAGATCTGGGAAAATAAAGACATGAGTAACACAAAATTCCTATGCCCAAATATCTTAAAATCTATTGGAATCAACAAAATATATCACCTATTTACAATATTATAGGTAATATCTTGAAGGATAAAAAGAAGAAAAATGTTTGAGAGCTTTAAAAACAAGGTTAGTCTAAATTTAGTGTAAGGAGAAGTTTGGGAGAAAATGTTTGCATAAATCTTAAAAGGTGCATAGAATTTAAGCAGGTGGAGAGAGAGAGGGAAAGAAAAGAAGAAAGAATGAAGGTAACACCCCGGAGACAAGACAAACTGTGGTATAATGTTCATGAAGAAGAAAGAGGGTGTGAACACTAATTTTTTTCTTCCCACTCATTCCCACAGCCATCCTTGCTTTAGTTTCAGGTCCTATGACGTCTTGCTTGGTGGACTGGTGGCTGTACTTTCATATTGCCTTTATTCTTCACCCTCAAGCATTAAATTCATTTTCCACCCTACAACTTGAATCATCTTCCAATTGCAAAAATCTTATTAATATTTTACTTAGGATGCTTCAGAGTCAATTTTCCCTACAGGTTAAAAGTCACACACCTTTGCTTATTACAGAAACTTCCCCATGGTTTGCCCACTGCCTGCCCTCCAGCCTCAACTCCTTACATATTGCAACTTGGCCCCCGTGTGTCAATCTATCAAAGCTCTTGCATTTACCTGAATATCAATTTTCAATATTCCATATCTTAACACTATTGTCCCCATAGATTGACAAGCTCTCTACTCTCCCTTCCTTCCTTGTGTCCCAACTCGACTCTTTCTCTAAATAAGTATGTACTAAGCACGGTGTGCCCGTCATGGCATTAGATGTAGAAGTACAACTACAAAAAAGGTACCTAGAGTTTTTATCCTCATGGGAAGTATGTACGTTGTCCTTGACAAATATATTTCTTGTGCCTCCAGTAGTACCACACACTTAAAAATATTTTGCTATTTTGTGCATGATGTATGCTGCATTATAGGTATCTATTTTTTGTTTAATTCTAATAGTTTTCTGTGATAATCTTGAGGATAAAGATTGTCTTTTTTCCCCCATGAATAACAAATATATTCCCCAAAATCCACTCCAATATTAATAATGATGCTCTTTTTAGATTGAATTTTTAAAATATGTTTTTCCAAGTATTTTGAACAAATAAAAACTTTAGAGGTGAATGAACACACTATTTCTGTATTAATTTCTTGATTCATTTATTCATTCAATAGCTATTTATTGAGATATAACTATATGCTGTTTATTACCCAATGCAATGAAGGATCTTAAATTATCTTTGTTAAAATAACTTAAGGCCAATCACCTGCTCAATATCTATTCATCTCTTCCTCCTTTTCTCCTCCATGAGAGAAACCTATGTTTTGAGAGTGACAATTTACCTGCCTAAATATTCCTTTGCCATTTCCTTTGAAGACCAGAGTAACAAATACTGTGTAAAAGAGAATTGTTGAATAAGGTCTCCAAGAAAGCTCTTAAAGGGGACTGACTGTGCTCATTCGTATTGCCATTTACTTTCCCCTTCCTGCATCTTTCTTCCTGAGAATCAAATACGGTGGCTGAAGCTGAAGCTACTACCTTGCTGTCATAAAGCTGGAAATCATGCCCTAAGGGCGGTGGAAAGGAAGACAAAAAGAGGCAGAGGCATTGATGACGTCATGGAGCCACTACATTCCTCAAGGACTGCCTGTCTCTAATATTAATAGAGAGGGAAATGCCTCCCTATCTTTTTAAAGAAAGAAAATGTTCTTCAGGTTGTTACACTAGCCATCAATTTAATTTCTAACAAATACAATAGAGCTATTAAAATATTTGCAAAGGATCGAAAGGGATCAGGAGGAAGACTAGAATGATACGTTAGTGAAAGATAACTTGATTGTCTAGGAGTGGTATGGTAGTAGGTAGACAAGAAACCAGGTATAAAGGACATTTCAGATTTTATCTGAGGGAGAAGTCAAGGGCAAGACAAAAAAGGAAGTTAAGGAGGTTAAGAGTAGGTTGGAAATGTTGTAAGACATTAGAATGGGAATTTTATTCGGTAAGACAGAATAAAAGTCATTTTGGATAAAGTGGTACTGGGGAGGATGCCAATGAGATATACATGAAGTGATGTCAACGAGGTTCAAATGAACTCAGAAATTAAGTTCACAGAGAAGTCTGGAAGAGGATCAAGCACTAGGTCTTGAGGAGCAACAACCAGGAGGTAAAGAAGCCAGAGGTATCCTTTTCAATGGGATATACAGAAGAACTCAATATCATGTAAATAACAAATAACTAACTGATAAATATCAACCAATCAATCAATATTGTTTTAAAATGGTGTTACATGTGTCTTTGTATATTTCTAAAATCTTGATCTTATATTTTGTTTATAGGCTCCTTGAATCTAAAAGGTGAAGACTCTAGCTTAAAAATGTTTTTTTTAAGTATTTTATACTCTTCTTAGGCACCTGAATTTATTAAAGTATTACTGAACTCCCTGGTTATCAAATGCATGTGCATAGACATTCTTTTTTTTTTTAATTGTTGTTCTTATTACAGTTGTCCCAACTTTTTCCCTGTTCCTCTCCCCTCCCCCTTCCACCTCCTCGCTCCCACAGTCAATTCCCATCCTGCTGTCCATGTCCGTGTGTCCTTTATTCATGTTCTTTGACTAGACTCTTCTTCTTCTTTCCCCTGTTATTCCCCTCCCCACCCCTCTGGTCACTGTTGGTCTCTTCCTTGTTTCCATGCCTCTGGTTCTGTTTTGCCTGTTTGTTTGTTTGTTTTGTTCATTAGGTTCCACTTATAGGTGAGATCATATGGTGTTTGTCTTTCGCCACCTGGCATATTTCACTTAGCATAGTACTCTCCAGTTCCTTCTTTCTTTCTGCTCATAGTATTCCATTGTGTAAATGTACCACAGTTTTTTGATCCACTCATTTACTTACCAAATTTTCTAGCAAAATCTAATACACAGTTGGCTCTGAAAATTTTGCTCTTTTAATTTATGTTGATTTACCCAGGACAGGGGAAGTCTGCATGCTTTGCAGACAATGAGGCACTTTTGGATAGTTTCAGGTTACTGATGCTGAATTTTGCATGTAACTTGTTCTACTCTTTGTGATATTTAGAAGTGACATAAAATATTTTAAAAGAAAAGGGTTATTACTATGGTTTCTTTGACATATAAGAGAGGAAAGAAAAAGCTAAAATTTTAAAGAGTCTATATATTCTGCCTTTAAATCAAGTGAATTAATTTCAACACCAATCACCTTCAGGTTGCTCTGTTAATTAGTCTTTCCTAAGGTAACATGAATTCTACAATATTATTTTAATACACATGATTTGGAGAAAAACAGCTTCTCCCTGCATACCTGTAAGAAATTAGTAAATGTTAAAATAAGGAGGGGCTCTAAAAATGGACCTGATTTTTAGCCATCAAAGTTCTCTTAATTGTAAATAGGAGCGATCTTTCTCTAAAATGGTATGAATTGGAAGAATTTCCCAGCCTTGTACTATAATGAATAATAATGGCAGAGCCTATCATATATATTTTTTATTAGTATTAAGAAGATTGAAAACCTGCAAAAATTGCACTTAATGGAAGTTCACATAATTTTTGCATCATAGGCTACACCCCTTTACAACCTAATCTGTTTTTGCACAGGGCTGTTAACCTGAGCTCCTTGGTGCTTCCTGGTATTATTATCAAGTTATTTCTATCATTTTACATGTATATCTCCTCCAGTAGCCTTGAGTGTTAGTTCTGTTGTAATCTCTATCACAGAAAAGATAATACATGAAACTATGAAGATTTCATCTATACAACATAAAGGCTACTTTTAAAAAAATTTCTCTTTTGCTTAACTTCTTGGATAACAGTACTATAACCAATGGTAAATTTCTTTGGATCCTTACTTCAAATACCTTGAAAGTATTAAGTAGATTTATTCATTCCCGTAGGGCAGAAATGAAGAGCTCAGAGCTGGGTTCAAATCTCTGTTTTCCAATTACTGGCTCTGTAGCCTAAGGCAAATTACTTTATCACCTTGCACTTCAGTTTTCTTAACCACACAATGGACACAAAAGCAATACTTAGACTAAGACTTTTATGAGAATCAATGTAAAGTCTTTTGCAGAGGCAGTTTCTGGATCACAGTGACCCTCACAAAATTATAAGAATTGTTCTTTATACATTTATCAAACAATTTCTACTCATAAAGCATATGTGTACCTTGCTGTGAGAAATAGAAGGAAAAACATGTCTGCCGGTCATTCCCCAGCCATGATGACTGTGGTGTGGCAGTGATACCTATACAGAAACACTGCACTTTGAAAATTCTCAACCAGGTATTACAAATAACTCACAATCCAAACAAATGTTCACACAAAGAAACAGCCTGCAGATTACCATATTAACCTCCACGTGGAAGATGTCTCAAACTTAACATTTATTACATTTGCACTTATATTAAAAGTTGTTTTTGTTTTTTGTTTTGCCTTCCTTTTGATAATTCCAAGAGAAGATATGATTGCCAGTAAATGAGGCCATACACTGATGTTACAGAGGGTATTATTATTATAGCAATTAAGAAAGGCAAAATTTATATGTTTTTATACAAATACTTAAGTGTGGATTGCCAATTCTCTCCACCCTTTCTCAGCCTCCTCAGTGTTGGATTCTTTTCAGGGAGCCCTCAGCAGAAGGTTTCTTGAAGGCTCCAATGCACTGATTTGCAAGAAAGTGTTTTCCACTGGAATTTTATCAAGTCAGACTTGGACAGGCTGAGTATAAGTAAGAAATGCTAGAAAAATAGTATGGAGAATAAAGCCTCAACATGCTCAGTCAGTATATTTTTTAAAGTACATCTACTTTAAGTCCACAATTTCCTATACTCTTTAGGAAGATTTCAAATAAGATGTTCAATGTATACTCTTTTCAATCTGAAAATTAGCATGCCATGCAGTAGATGAAAAATCATTTTCTTTCTTCACATGTAGCACATTTATAACTGCATTTGTTTGCAAGAAAAATTAGGCTGATTACTTACCTTCCCTGATTCAACTCAAATAATTTTCAATACGTGATGACAAGTTCAGTAGCCATGAGCTGTAGCCACCAGAAAATGTTGTATAGATTTGCCTTTATATTTCAAATGTATATACATGAGGTTTTAAAGTCAAGGAATCTTTGAACTTTTATGGTTTTTGTTCATAGCAGTTAGCTATCCCTCTAAAAATTAGTCTATAAAAGAACATCAGGATTGCAAAAGCAAAAGGGAGTGGCCCTACATGCTATTTGTAATATATAAACTTGTAAATAAAATAAATGGATTTTGGAGAAAAAATGACCTAAAGCATTAATGGAAAATAATGTGTTTGTTTATTCATTTAACAGAGCTTAAGAGTATATGAGTCGGTTTTAGGTGTCAAATAAAAAATGGCAAGTAAAAGAGAGAACTTATCTTCCTGGAAATTGTCATTGTAATTACAGTAATGTTTAAAAATCACTTAGGTACATACACTTAGAGAAGTTAGGATGCTAACGCGGGTCTCCATGCTAGAAGGCAAAATTACTTTAGAATCCTTTCTGTTTTACTCTTTTGGTGTTTTGAATAAGCTGTGGGTTTTTTTATACAAAGGTAAATATAAATAATAAACTAAAAACACTATCTTTTTTGCCTTCAGATTAATAACATCTGCATACAGGAAGTATACGCAACAAAAGATTATCACTATAACATTTTAAACATTTTTTATGGCTATATGTGTAGTCATGAGTTTAATCTAATAAAAAGGGTAAAGTCTGGCATAATGACAAAAACTTGTTAACATCTTTCCACAACTAAAAGTAAAAATGTAAAATGCATATTAGAAATATAGATGGTAATTACCTAAGGGCTACTAATTTAAATGCAGATGTGTTACCAAACCAAAGGAAGGTTTGGTTGCCCACTGCCACCATAAAGCAAATTCTAGAGTCACAGGCTGGTGGGAAGGGAAAGAGGCTTTTATTTAAATACTGAATGATCTGAAAGAGCGAGAAATTCCCCATGTCAAAGCTCTTCTCCTTTGCAAAACCCAGACAAAACTCGAAAGTCCTCAGCAGGACCAAAACAAAAGGCAGTGCCCAGAATTTCGGCTCCATTTTACAGCGCTGTCCTCTGGGGCCCAAGGCGGATACTAAGTGGTCCTCCCCGTAGCTTAGCTTGTTCCTAACTGCTGTTCAGCGTCAGGCCTGCTGGAGCCTGCATGTGGTGCCGGTGCCAGTGCCACCACTGGCCGTGCAGCTTCAAGGGCCACAAGGTTGCATGCTTTCAGGCCAGAGGGCATGTGAAGGTATCAGCAAATGCTCTACCAGGTCAGCAGGAGACTCCTTCTCGGGGGAAGGGACAGGCCAGTGCACCATCTGAGTGCAGGTCCTGAGCAGCTAGCAAGAGTCTGAGCTTTCTTTGTTCCCCCAGGTGTATGTTAGTTTTGGATGTGGAACATAACAGTGCTTTCTCAGAATGACCAATTAACTTCCTAAACTTTTACATGCTTTGGGTCGGTCCACCTCCCGATCAATCCTTTCTTTCCCCTGGCTGGACTGACAGGACTCTTTGGTCAACAGCTCTGCCTGCTGCCATTTTTAACTCCTATTGCTCATGTGCCTGCCTTCCCCCGGCTCCACCGGGAATTTGGTACCGGAAGTGGGTAGGCGGGCTTTTTTCCTTTTATCCAATGATCTCACTAGGCTTGCACGTGCTCAGTGTAAGGACCACCTCCTGCTGCCCCCTTGCCCTAGGGCAGGGGAGCGGGCACAGAGCTCAATGTAGAAGTGATGCAACACTCGATGTCCTTGCCATGGTCCCTGGAGGTTCACAAAGGTATTGTCTATCTGCACGCCATGCCCTCATGCCCGCAGGAGCGAGGCTCAGTGCAGAAGTGGCCCCCAGTTTCCACCCTTATGGCCTAGCTCCATCTCCCCCAGTGGTCCCTCCTGTTTCCCACCCTCAGCCTACTCCCAGTGGTCGGGACAGACTGTCTATCCATATCAGACGTGATATGTAGAACTGTAGCAGCCATTTGTGACCAGGAAGCAGCAATCCTAATGAAGAGCGAACATGGTGAGAATGGTGGAAAGAAGTAAACTCGTATGTGTTTAAGCCACTGTCAGGCAGGTGTTTTCTTATTAGCAGCTACAGGGGTTCTTCTGTGTTACAGCCAGCATGAGTAAAAGGCAAGATTTGGATTAAGAATTTTTTATGCCTTGACGTGGAGGCTTTTTAAGATGATGGTAACAAACCTACACTGGGGCCATGGTCTGACTGAAAGAGAAGCACTTGGCTACCACTCCTGTGGGAGAAAACCAATCAGGGATGTGCAGATAGGCAGCAGGCCCAGAAACTAATGGGTGGGTTTTGCAAACACAATGAAAGAGAGTTTGTCAGTGGAAAAGAAGCTCGAGGAAGGCTGTGCCTGTGATGAAGGTTCACGCACAGGGAAAGGGCGAATCCTAGGGGAGTGCTGCTCCTAAAGCCTGGCTTATCTCTGTGCTCTGAATATCCAGCTGTGCAGGTAATCGAGCTTCCCTTTCCCTTTTGTGTGTTGTTTTTTTCCTGATATTAATTTGTATGCAGCATTGATTGCATCAAGCAATGAGCCTTCAAACAGTAAGCATTATTTTCTCACTTGGAAAGAGTACAATTAATTACCTTTGGCATTTGAAGGCGATAAAGCTTGCCTAAGGTCACCAAAAATGAGCACTCATGGGTCTTTATTAGCAACTTTTGTTTAGTCCACTGGGGATTCATAGGTCTATTTTTGTCCGAATTTTTAAGGAAATAAATTATTTATATACTAATTATGGAAAGTTATTATTTCAACTGGTTATTAAAAATGACCCAACTTGTGAAGTAAAACTGTATTTACTGAACATAGAAAGATACTTTTTTTTTTTAATGAAGGAAGCATAAAGGAGATGGTGGTTTCTGAAAAAGTCAACTAAAGATATAAATAAAAGACAATTTAAAAAAAAAAGAAAACGAAACAAGAAAACTAGAAAAGATCCTAAAAAAGAGTATACGCCATTCTAGAGAAAATTTTAGAAATAAGCAATTAGCAGCCTAAGAAAGAAACTGCAGCAAACATTAATGATTTTGTAAACTGTTTCCAGCCACATATTAACTGAATCTGATTGTTATTTTACAAAAAATAAAAATGTTGAACTATAAAATAAACCCTAATAAGAAATTTATTATCATGCAAAATCCTTTTGTCAGGAATATTGCTAGTGATTTCGCTTTTCCTTAGAAATGTAGCAATATAAAATCAATTCTAAGTCCCCAGTTTATTATTGATTTTTCATGTTTGACCTGTAAGCTGTCCTGTTAGGATGTCTCCAGAATGATCAGGAATTCAATGAAGGGGCAAACGATGTAATATATCTGTTCCAAAAAGCTTTCAATTAAAATTCTGGACATAGCGCCATTTGAGAACAATACTATATTGCTAGGCACGCACTTTATTCTCTTTTTCGTACTTCTAACTAAGAGGGATATAGGTGATGCAAGGTGGCATAGTGTCCTAAACAATCTGTAACTCAGTGCCAATTAATTAGGAAATAAATAATGTTCCCTTTCATAGCATCAGACAGCCTGAAACGCTGTAGGCTGGTACTAGGAGCCTTCATCTGTTAATTATTATTAACAAAAATGAATTTTATTTCATATAATATGTGCTAAAATATAAAACAGTATTTTTGAATTGGGGAAAATGAACTAAACCCCTTGCAATTTATAAAAGATTTGCATAATTACTTTCTTTCAAAAATGTTGATCTTATTGCTATTTGTAAATATCAGGAAATGCAGATAAAAATCAAAGCTCAAAAGACAGCAACTCTCACTGTGGAATACTATGCAATATCTAAGATGTTTAATGTAGAGCTCACTTATTGGTCAACAAAGATATACACTATATTGTAAGTGAAAAAAAATCCGGTTTGTATCACTCTTTATAAAAGAATTTGGTTGTGTATGTTGAGTTTCTGTATTGTTGAAATACAAAGAAAAGATATATAGAATGAGATACATTTGTAACAATGCCATTTTTGAATTGTGAGATTTTTAGTATTTTTATTTTCTTCTGTTTTATTCGACTTTGATAAAGAGAAATAAAAGTGTTATTAAACTTGATAATCCAACACTTTCAATTTAGAGAGAAATTAAAAGCTTATCTAGTGCCATCTTCTAGGTAGTAGGAAGGTGCCTTCTGCCATGTTCTTACTCAGCTCCTAGACAAATGGCTGTAGGCAAAAGTAGCTCATTTAATTTCTAGACAGGATGAATGGAAATCTCCCATTACCAGAAATGTCTTTTTTGTTTGTTTTATTAATTCATGTTTCCTACTTGTAACCCCTCTTTGGTTCTTCTTGTTCTCTGTAAGTGGTAAGCAGGTTGAACATGCTTCTTACAACAAACAAACAAACAAACAAACAAACAATATTTAAGGACTGCTTTGTAGCCCAAGTCCTTTCTTTTCTATGTTACCTTAATCTCTTGGCACAGGCAGATGGTAGAAAGATGTGGAGAGCTGATATATGAAACAATCAAGAATCCTGAGCATGGCGCCAGGAGCTCCCGCTTGAGAACAACCCATTTTCTGCAAGTGTTTCTACTCGGGGTTCCTTCAGGAGACAGGGGGATTGAGACAGGGTGGGAAGAACCCTATGTGAGGGAATATAAAAACATGTACCACCACCCTTGTCTAATAACATGGAACTCTGACTCAGCTTCTTCCTATAAGGACTTTTTAATATCCATAAATGCCCAAATGTTTCTCGATGGACTCAATTAATGAATGGAAAGAAGAACTAGACATTAGAAGAATTAGGCATTAGAAGAATAATGAAGTTGAAGACAATACCTGGAGAAAAATTTAAAATGATTACTTTTGTAATGCCCAACTGATTCCATGTATTTTAAATATTTCTACTATTAGATTGTTGGGCACTTGAGCACTTTAAGGATGAGGTGTTTCTTCTATCATTCTTAGCGTCTGATTCAGACTTTTCATGTAGTAACACTCGGCGGTATTTCCTATGCTTAATATATGTTATGTCATTCATCCGCACGTACCCACAGTCTCACACACTATTAGAATCACTAGTGCACAGGCTTTCTTAAAACAGGTATAATAGAAAATTGACTTAATAACAAAAATCAACATTAAAAAACAAATGACCCATAATTACTCTGGTCAGTTGCAATAGATACAAAACATGAATGAATTCACAAACTATATTACTCCCTGTGTGCTAGCTTTATTATATCATTATCAATAAATTGTCATATAAATTAACTGAAAAAAATCTGCATATTATTTATAAGAGATCAAATTGGCACCTACTGGTTAAAACTGGGTATTTTTTTAAATACTTGTGCTTTTAATTTGAACTCTATGTTTGGATGTAAGCATTGGTTTCAAGTTGCCTTCAGGATCTTTCTGGCCAAGGAAAATATATAAACAGATTCTAATTTAGCAGAAAATACGGAGTAAAATTAGATCCTTTGGAAAATATTAACTCATGTACATTATAAAGGTAATAATTCAAACTACTGTTTTCTAGCTCAGCAAAACAGCTCAGCATAGGATGGAGCATGAAATGCATTTGGGACACCGTGTGTATAGGAGCATCAGAGCATCACAATGAGTCAGCAGTCAGTCACAGTTTTCTGTCCCATGGGTCGCAGATCAGTCTGTTCAAAACCCTAAAAGGAAAATTCCTGTCAGGTTATATAGGGTGAAAATTCTTCTCTCACTTTAGCAGGAGGAGCTCAGCTCTCCACAGGACCATTTTAGCTCTGCATCTTACTGGTTACCCAAGGACATCACCAGCTCAGATTCTTGATGTAACCAGAGAAAGCTGGTATCGCTCACCCACGCACCTCAGAGCCGAGCAGGAATGTGGCAGAGCCAACCCTGGTTCAGCGATAAGGACTTATGCCCTGAGTCCAACAAAAGCAGAATTCGAACAGGAATAGAACATGCAGAGGTAGATCAAGGGTGGAGGAGAAAGACATGTAAAGACCAAGAGATAAAAATATTTTTTCACATAACTCTAGTAGCACTTATGCCTACCTCCCATACCTCCTTCAGTTGTGTCTACTTGTTGTTTTAACCTGACCATGGGGTTTTTAGTTTCAATTACCACACGCATCATTTCTAGAAGTGCTGTTCTTCTAGAAATCTGATTTAGTCTTTCATCAAATTTGATTGATTTTGGGGGGAGGAGGGAGGTTGTCATTTCTTCTCTAGTCACATCTGTACTCTTTTTAAAAATTTCTTCAAGCATGTTAAACAATTGTTTCATACTCAGCACCTAATAATTCTAATATGTAAAATCTTTGTAGGTCTGTTTCAACTCTATAGTGTTTCTGCTGATTCTCATTGTGAGGGCCTTGTTTTGTGATTTTTGACTCTAAGTGAAGCATTTTCCTATTAATTTTATTTATGGAAATTTGTTAGGATAGGAGTAGAAGTTGAGTCCCTTAGAGAGACCGTGCTTTCCTCATCCAGTCTAGGGGGGCACTTCTGATCTGCAACCACATGCCATTAAATGATTAACCTGAAGTTATTCAGTTCACTCTGGCTATATGAATTCAGACCACAACCCATGAAAGACACCAGCATTATGAATTCTCAATCCAGATCTTGTACACAGCTCAAAGCTAGGGCAAGCTGCCCCTCTCCGCTTGGCAGGGCTTAGTTCATCTTACACTAAGAGTGTGGTTGTTAGCACCCATGCAGGAGTCTGTTTTCAGACTCCCTGTCATGCCAGCATCCTAGTCTTCATTGTCTGTCTCTTCTCTACCGCACAGCAATCAAAACAGAAAGCTAATTTATCTCCCAGAATTCTGGCTCTCACATCATTTATTTTCCAATTTAGCATTTTCCTTATTTTTTGTGCCAGCTCAGCTCAGCATTTTAATTGTTTCAAACAAGAGGATAATTTGTTATATCTATTTCACCAGAGTGCCTGACATAGAAGTGATTACTGCCTTAAAAATGTTCGTATTCTGATATATTTCCCCCATTGGACTACATTTCCAAGCTGTCTCTGTCCAGGGCCTTGCACGGGGCTGACCCAGAATGGGGCTAAATAAAACTTGGATGAGCAGAACATATGAATTTCATGACATTCTTCCCATGTGGACTCTGACCTCAGCTACACTGGCTTCTTTTGGTTGTTTCTATTTGTTATGCTCATTCTCGCATCAAGATATTTGCAAGACTTACTCCTTCTTCACCTCCCACCTTCAATAATTCCAGCTCAGGGATCTCTTCCTCAAGAAGTCCTTCTGATAGGCAGACAAGGTCAAGCATGCCTAATTTAAATTTATGTAACAATCCCTGCTTCTCTTTCATGGTATTATCGCAATCACAGTGAAATAACTAATCGAAGGATTAATTGATGTCAGTTTCTCTGATAGCAAAAAGTAAGCTTGTGAGGAAAGGAACAGCTTCTGTCTTGTTCATGGAAAGATTCCCCGTGCCCAGCACAGTCCCTCACGAACAGTAGCCCTTGGTTAATTCTCTGTTAAATGGGGTCTTAAATGAAGCTGAAAGGCATTATACACTGAAAAGGGAGCAGTTGCACGGTAACCTCTTCTTGTCTTTTATTTTAGATGCATAGAAATGTGGGAGTTTAATGGTCCTTTAAATGGTCAACAAATAGTGGGTAACCAATTCTCCCTTCTAATGAGGCAGGCAGGTAGAATGCAGCCAGAAATTGTTCCTCTGTTCAAAGCCAGAAAATTGCATTACTTACAACCTCAGATATTTAAAGTGGAGAAAACCACTTATTTTAAACAATTTTTTATGATTTAAGCTTTTTATCAACAAATTTATTTGTGTACTTAACATATCTACCTATTTATAATTCAATTTCACAATATTTACTACGGGGAATTATAAAAAAAGATAACATAGAAGATAGCCTCTAACTGTATAAATAAGGTAAAACCAAAGCACTGCCACTGGTAATCGAATACACATTTTCTCCTTCACTGAGTTGTATCATCTTAGGTATCAAATAAACAGTTATGACAGTCTCACTTGACAGTCACATTTTATTCAAGCATGAAACAAAATTTTAAGAAAACTCAACAAAATAAAATAATGTTGTCAAGAAAAATTGTATTTGATCTGGATTCTTTCAATGACATTCTTTTTATGATCAAATAAGAATCAGAAATTCATCTTAAAGATATTAGAAATAAATTTATGTTAAACTCTAAAGCAATAGCTGAATATTTCATAATAAAGTTGGTATAGTCACTTTAATTAGAACATCTATCATTATATTTAACTTCATATATTTCCATAACAAAAGGCTTTGTTTCCTATTTTTCTTGTGAATGACAAAAAAATAAAACAAAAATAAAATAAAATAAATTATAAAAGCAAAGACAAAGCAAATTCCATAAGCCAAACATATGTAGGTTTACATTCAAAGAGGTAATTAAAAAGATAATTTTAATCTAGGAATGAATCTGTAGCCTATCTATCTATCTATCTATCTATCTATCTATCTATCTATTTCAATCCTCAGCTAAAGACATCTTTTCATTGCTTTGAAAGAAAGAGGAAGGGAGCAAGAAAGGGAGAGAGAAACATCGATCAGCTGCCTCCCACATAAGCCTTAACTGGGGATCGCAGGGGCCCAGGCTGAGGATCAAACCCGAAACTCAGGCTCCTGCCCTAACTGGGAATAGAACCCGCAGCTCCTCAGTTACAGGACCATGCTCCACCATTGTACTAGGGAATTATTCACATTTTTTTGTAAACAAAACTGAAAATAAACAAATAGGACCACTTGTTGTTTAAAAAGAAGTACATCATTCTCTATAGCCAGAATACCCAAAATTATGTGTGATGATTGGTGCAGCGATTTCGAATAGCCACACACAAAAAAATTTACCTCACAGGGTCAGCAAATTACTTGTTCTTTTTACTTTGCTAAAGGAAAAATTGAAGAGATGGGGGGGAAAAAAGATCACCTGGAGCGGTAATTGAACCTAATAGGGGAGATTTAACCAAGAAAATAATGGATAATAATTGGGACCTATTTCATGGTTTATAAACTACTTAGGCAAAAATCACATAAAACACCAGTCCACCTTTTTTAAAAATGAGGCATCTCAGAGAGCAAACCCATTTTTCTCAAGATCAAAAGCTAATAAACAGCAAAATCAAACTGGAGGCAAGATCTTTGTTCTACAAATAGGTGCTTTTCCCATAACACCGGGTGACTGAATTTTGACTGGGGAAATGAACTGTTCCAGCATAGCATGGAAAGATGGTTTCGCAGCAGACATGTAAAAAGCATAGCACAATATCAAAGCATAATGTTAGCTCAATAGTGGGCTAGATCAATAGAAACTGACTAGTCAGAAGGAGTTATCAGCTAGCTGTTTAGTTTATATTGTTAGACCAACAGGAATGTCAAATTCTATAGGAAAATTATAAATTGTGAGTCACGACCAGATAGCATCCCAGCCAAATCTGGGCCAGAGATGTTATTTGCCCAGCCAGAAGAGTAATAAAAAATTTAAAATATGCACGCCTTTAGGCAGTACAAGCATTGTCTGGTTTTCCATGGGCCTTATCACTCTCTAGAGTCTCATTCCCAACAATTGTACACATTTATTCTCTTTCTCTGCCCCTCACAGGCATTTGATTTTCTAGGCTACTGATAAAAATAAAGAGTTTTTCAAAAAGAGCATCCAGGTGGTGAAGAGATCAAATGTGTCATCAGAGAAGTGATTCCAGAACTAAGTAAATCTAATCTCAGAAAGATAAGGCTGTGTGATCAAAATAAATGAAATTTGAAGGCAGATTTCATTACGTCACTACTCCACTTTTAACCATCTAAAGTCTGCTCATGCCTACAGGACAAAGACTAAATGTTTGACAGGTCAAAATAAGCTATTTTCCTGCATAAACTGACTCCACCCTAAACTCATTTCTTCTCAATGGGAAAAAATGCAACTGACTGCTTTGAATCCAATGTTCTCATAATTCCACGTTCTTGCACAGGCTCGGTCCTCCGACTTTAACAATCTGTTCGTGTTGTTTGCCTAAAGAAACCTTGTTGGTGCAATTCAGCTCGAGCAACCCTTTTCTCAGAGGCCCTTCTGCAGACTTCTCTGCGGAGCTAAGTGCCATTTGCTCCGTCTCCGGTAACATTATGCTATACGTACTTTCACTGTGCCTCACCTTTCCTCCTCCTGTGTTACTTCATGAGATCTTTCAAGGAAGGGATTGTGTCTTTTCTATTTTTGAGCTCTTAATCTTAGTGCAGTGTCTGGCACATAGCACTCGAATAATGTCGAACAGATAATACTGATACCTCCTTTTCAATATTTGAATACCTAATGGATGGAAGAAAAACTAAGATTACTCTATGTGGGTGGGGACTCAAAACAGGACTGATGAGTGAAGCTTACAAGAATACAGATTTCTGTGCAATTGGAGGAAATCTTTCCAAGAAATCAGAACTCTTCTGAAGATAGAAAGGCCTCCCTGGGTGTGGAAGCGAGGAAGACAGCCAAGCATGGATTGAGGATAAAATCTAGCCTCGCAAAATTAGGTGATTCAGAGGGCCTTTAAATTCCCTTCAATCCTGAGTCCAGTAATTCTTTAAATGTATGCCTGCCCATGTGGAGAAGCTGCTGTACACAGGAACACCACACTAAAGGTTGGGGGGTTGCCGTCTTCTCCCTGGGGCTGAGAGTAGGAGGGAATTCTACATCAATAAACTGGATCTTAAAGGAAAAGAAAATAAGAATGGTCAATCTGGTAATTAGTGTGGTTCGGATGACTCTTGCTGAGGTTTTCAAAATGTTCCTAAATCACTACAGTATTTCACACAGAAACACTGCCAGACCATAGAACTTCCTCTGGTTCATAACCAGAAATAGCCCACGAACCTTCTCTTGTTGAAGAATAGACATTACACAATTTAAGGCGCCAGGATTCTGGGCACCTTGAATTAAAATTTATGAATAGAGACCAAAATAAATGTTACACAATCACAATCTGAAGAGAAAATTTACTTGAGGATTTACATTTCTTTTTTTTTTAACTTTTGGGTTGTTATACACCTCTCCTCCCCTGCCCCACCCCCCATGTTTCTTTTCTTTTGTCTAATTTTCTGTTTAACTTAGGTTCCCCTTCCTTCCCCTCCTCTCTCTCTCTCCCTCCCTCCCTCCCCCCCTCTCTTCTATGTCTGTTTAGGTTATTGCTCTGTTTTCTAATGTTACCTTTCTTTCCTCTGTTTCAGTGTGGAATGGTTCTCTGCATTCATCTCAAATTTCACTGAATTAAAGACACAGGACCCTGCCTAAAACATTTCTTTCCATAATGCAGTCACGAAGATTGTATGTGGTGTCCACCCAGATGGATTAATAGACAGATTTTTATCCTGCTTCACACGGCACTCAGAATTTCTAAAAGTCCAGAAAAATTGTGTATATTTCCACAGTTTCTGGAAGCCAAAATTTTAAAACACTAACAAGTACAAAGGTAAGATGGATAGATGACCTTCCTAATTATGTTAAGATTCACAAATGTTGACATGTGACACTTTATGAGGCCGCTTTTTTCAGAAGAGCTTCCAGGACCTTTTCTCTGAAGTAACTGTGACAAAGTGCTTACTGTGCGGGCTCACAACCAGACTGCTTGGGTTCTCATTTGCTCCCACATATGTGATGTGTGTGATGATGATGATGATGATGATGATGACTGTACTTAAATTTTGGGGATTTTTTTGGGGGGTAGAATTAATGAAATTAATCCTTATGAAATTCCTAGACACAGTGTTCAAAAAGTTCCCTTGAAAATTTAATATTAGAATGCTACTGAGGCCAAATGATGCCAAGGTATTAAATTCACTACAATCCAGTTATGAGAATAAATTTCAAACCCTGCTCTACATTTAAGTGTAAATAATTGGTTATAAAAACTGTATGACACTGTAAATAAATCACTATAAAATTATTCACACTACCATGGAGAAATAACTCAAATAATCATATTGGATATACATTTATCCATTCATTCATTACCAGGGAGAAATAGCTCGAATAATCATATTGGATATACACTCATCCATTCATACATACCTCATACATATTTATTTATCTCCATCTAGGCACTAAGGATTTATGTGAAAGACAACTCCTTCCCAGAAGAGCTTATGGGATGAAAAGTTAATGTGTCCTTTGGCAACTGTGGGACAAAATGAGCAAATAAGACCCAGCTTACATCTTTATTTTAAACATATATTTCCAAGTATAGTGCCCCAAAGAGTTGTCCTCATCCATCCATCAGTATTTTTTTCCCTTGGGTAAAAACAAATTGATTCCATATTATATAAATGAAGTGTCTCTGAAGATTCAAATCCTAAGTGCCGTAAACAAATGAGACACAAGTTGAAGTCTAAAGGAACATTTCCATTATCCATACATAGCTAAATTTTTATTGTGATCCAGTGTGAATGCTGTACCCAATAGACACTGAATTTCTAAATGGTGTGTGCATAGGGGGCAGGCAATGATGGTTTTGCTAAGATTTCATAGCCAAAATTCACATGAATCACACTGGAGTAAGATGTCACACGTAAGACCCAGTATTCCTCTCCCCGCCTCCCTCTTACACACACACACACACACACACACACACACACACACACAAATAAATAAAAACTATTTGCCATGAGAGAAGAGAAATTACTTCTTAGCCCTCACTTTCTGAAGAATTACTGGATTTAGACTAGAAATATTCTATTGAAAAAATTTATTCTTCTCAATAAGCATTTTATTTAAAGGGATTTGTCTTAGATTGCCAGTTACTATTATGAAAATTCCATTCTTTGATGATAATGAGTGATTCCAGTTATTCCCAGTAGTGTCAGTGATTCTGCTTTACTTCTGTTTTCTCTTGATTTAAGCAAGGCTTTCTTTTCACATTTAATTTCAATTTGAGAAATTAGAATATGGTAGTTTCCCACCTTCCAAATCAATTTTCATCAGAGTTGCCTTTCATTCCTAATTCTGCTTTATTTCATATATATTTTCACTTCTCTTTGGTTTGGATGGTTGATAAATATTCTAATGAGTCAATTTGTGTTGAATCTATCAACCCGTTTGTAGCAATTAGAGATTTATTTTAGAAAGTGAGATATGTGACTACTAAAATAGAGGGCAAGAGAAACCCTGTCTGAAATGACAAATTTGGGGTTGGAATGAGAGTGATTTTTCTTTTTAGATTTGCTGAAATTATATCATCTGACTAGTGGTTAGTAGGTATCAAAGGTGAGCTTCACATATTGAATAAAACCCTTGTTAGAAATCATGTCCAGCCAAGATGGAGGCATAAGTAGATACACTTTGCCTCCTTGCACAACCAGAAGAAGGAAAACAACAAACTTAAAAACAAAACAACCAGAACTGCCAGAAAATCAAACTGTATAGAAGTCCAACATCAAGGAGTTAAGGAAGAAGCATTCATCCAGACTGGTAGGAGGAATGGAGACAGAGACAGGAAGCCGGGACAGAGGGGACACGGCAAGGTGGCAGTTGGAGGACCCAGTGGGTGAGATGGCAGCTGAAGATCCCACATTTGTGTGTGGGTAAATCAGGAGAAACAACAGGGGAGCGAGACAGACCACGCACCCCAGGGCTCCAGTGGGGAAAAAGAAAGCCTCAAAACCCCTGGCCATTAAAAACTGCAGGTTGCGGCAGCAGGAGAAACTCCCGGCCTCACAGGAGAGTTTGTTGGAGGAGCCCTCAGGGTCTTAGGATGCACACAAACCTACCTACCTGGGAATCAGCACCAAAAGGGCACAATCTGCTTGTGGGTAGCAGGGGAAGTGACTGAAAGCCCCTGAGAGCCAACTAAGTGGCACTGTTCCCTCTCAGACACCCCCCCCACATACAGTGCCACAAAGCAGCATGTGGGTTGCCCCACCCTGGCAAATACTTAAGGCTCTGTCCCTTACAATGCAATAAGCGCACCAGAGACAAAGAAATATGGCCCAAATGGAAGAACAGATCAAAGCTCCAAAAATAGAACTAAGTGATGAAGAGATAGCCAACCTATCAGATGCAGAGTTCAAAACATTGGTAATCAAGAGGCTCACAGAAATGGTTCATTATAGTTGCAAAACAGAGGAAAAAGTGAAGGATATGCAAAGTGAAATAGAGAACACACAGGGAACCAACAGTGAAGGGAACGAAACTGGGACTCAAATCAATGATGTGGAGCAGAAGGAAGAAATAAACATTCGACCAGAATGAAGAAACAAGAATTCAAAAAAATGAGGAGAGGCTTAGGAACCTCGGGGACAACTTTAAATGCTCCAACATCTGAATCATAGAAGTACCAGAAGGAGAAGACAAAGAGCAAGACATTGAAAACTTATTTGGAAAAATAATGAAGGAGAACTTCCCCGATCTAGTAAAGGAAATAGACTTCCAGCAAGTCCAGGAAGCTCAGAGAGTCCGAAAAAAGTTGAACCCAAGTAAACACACACCAGGGCACATCATAATTACATTACCCAAGATTAAAGATAAGGAGAGAATCTTCAAAGCAGCAAGAGAAAAGGAGACAGTTACCTACAAAGGAGTTTCCATAAGACGATCAGCTGATTTCTCAAAAGAAACCTTACAGGCAAGAAGGGGCTGGAAAGAAGTGTTTGCAGTCATGAAAGGCAAGGACCGACATCCAAGATTGCTCTATCCAGCAAAGCTATCATTTGGAATGGAAGGGCAGATAAAGTGCTTCCCAGAAAAGGTCAAGTTAAAGGAGTTCAACATCACCAAGCCCTTATTATATGAAATGTTAAAGGGACTTATTTAAGAAAAAGATCAAAACTATGAACAGTAAATGACAACAAACTCACAACTATCAACAATTGAATCTAAAAAACAAAAACAAACAAATTAAGCCAACAACTAGAACAAGAACAGAATCACCGAAATGGAGATCATTTGGAGGTTTATCAGCAGGGTGTGGGAGGGAGAAGCTTAAGGGAAAAAGGTACAGGGAATAAGGAGCATAAATGGTAGTTACAAAAGAGACGGGGGGGGGGGGT
>PVJD01008096.1:0-25627 GCA_004026545.1 Mormoops blainvillei | reverse complement strand
AAGCTATTTTATTTGAGTGATGCATAAAGGATTGTTTCCTATTCAGAGCAGATCTCTATGATTCTTTATATAACATATTTTAAAATTTGACCACATCATTCTGTGCCCTTGCTGAATCTAACTTTAATGTCAGGTGATGGCTCAAAACTCAATGTGAAATATTAACATTAAAAAAGTCCCTACCACTAATTCTTATATTTTCAGTTTTAGATAAATTAATTTTGGTGTCCATAGAAAAAACTGTGCAATTATCTAGATTTTAGAAATTGGGGACTTGTTTTTTAAAGTGTGAGAAATTACAACCTATAAAGAAAAAACTCTGAAAAATATAAAAAAACAAAAATGTTAAAACCTATTTTCTAATTAATTCAATAGAGAAAAACCTGGTGTAAATTATAGTTACTGTTTAAACAATTGAAGAGTAAAAGAGACCCAATGTTATAACCTAATTTATAATAGAAGCTTAATAAATATGAAATAATAGCTAGCCTAAACACTACCAGTTAAGGCCATAAATCTCACAACTTTTTTTTTATTAAAAGAATATACTTTTGATCTAAAAATGAGGCAAATAGCCAGGTATGCCAGTTATAAATATATTGCCCCTCAGATCCAAAATTACCCTTTAATTTATGTCCTGATGATGATACGCCTTTAAGAAGCTCTTCTTCACATTGAGCATGATGTTAAATATTCCCAGTAGAGGATGCTGACTGGATATAAAAGAAGGGTCTCTCCTAATGTCCTGATGCTTCTATCTTAGTGAGTTAGCCATGTGTTTATGAGAACATTTGGTGGAGCTCTGTCCTACAGTGTGGTCCCAGAATGCATGGTCCCTTAGGAACACTGCAGCTTGATTTGGCAATAATCTTTCTAAAGCCCTCTCACTCCAGAAACCAGCACCCCAAAGGGTTCCTATCCAAACTGTTGCCCAAATCCACTCCACCCTGCATACTAACAGCCAAAGTCATCTTGACCATGTGGGCACTCATATTCCTGGTACAAGCCCTTTACAGCCTGCTGTACTTAATTCCACAGGGTTTCCACTGAACTTCTCTTTTCTCTATAAGCTCAGTACATCTTTCCTGTGGCCAAGGAAGGTTCTGACCACCATGCTCCCCACCTGTGCTCCAGGTCACCTTCTGCTTACCCAGTAATTGCAGACTAACTCCAGCCTGACCAAACCAGCAAAGCTCTTTGCTCTCTAGTGAGTGGAACCATACCTCCAGCAAGCTCTGAATATCTTCCAAGTTTGTCCTTCCTTTGTCCTTCCTTGGGTATTCTCTCTCATTCCCAGGATAACATACAGAATTTTCTGATACCTTGTGCTTACCCTTTTATTATATTTAAATTATTTTTATATTAAACTTATCCTGTTTAACCTACTGTATGGTTTTTAATCTTCTGAATAAACTCAGACCGATACATGAAAATAAATAGCTCTAATCTCTGTATCCATTTCAGGAATGAAAATAAAAATTGTGTGTCAAATTCAATGCTTTCCAATAAGGCTTGAAGGAGTTTCTTTTCACTTTTCAATATCTTAGTACTGGATGGTGGATCTATTTCTCTTACCATGAAAAAAAAATCATCTGATCTACAGTTTTTATTTAAGGAGTTAACTAGTAAGTAAGTAGCCAATGTTTTAATAATTACTACTTAATTTTATTTTAATTAAAACAAATGACCACTGAAATTCTGCATATAGTGATAATATTCAATTAGGTTTTGGATATGTTCTCCCAATGTAAACAACTAGAAAACTGTATAAAGTATATAGAAAGTTTTTTTCAGACTTTGGACAGCATGCAACATTAAAGTTTCATGCATGTGAGAAACAAACAATATAGGCCTTATAGTAACTTTGATTATGCTTTGAGGCACTTCCAGACCTCAATATAGGGAGAGGTGACCCAAGCAGAGAATGGTAGTCTCACTGAATTGAGGGCACGGTTATCACGTACAGGAAGGCCAAGGTGTTAAAATTTATGGGTCATAATATATAGGACATATGCTGAGCAAGAACTCCAGAAATCTGCTTGTGGGTCACAGTAAATGGATTCCAAGCTGCATATGTAGTGAATGAAACACCAGAAGGACAGGCAAAGAGTGACTGGGTACCTCTAGGTTGAAGAGGTCCTAAGCTTATACAGGGCTAGTAGATACACAATTTATAGTGCGTCAAAGTGGAGACATATAGTTGCATACTTATAACATGAATTGAGACAGGAAAATTGCACTGTAATAGAAAGACTTACTCGAAAGCAAAGTCTACTTTAAAGTTGCTCTATCGATCTTAAAAATAAGCCCTTATAGGTTCAAGATAATCTACCAGTAGTCTAATATCCTGCCAAAATAAATTTAAAGGAAGACAAAAGCAAGGCATCCATCAATGCAATATTAACAAAGTTGCATATCTAATAACAAATTTCAAAACATGCAAAAAATTAGAAAAACACTTGATCATTAGTCATAAAATAATTAATAGAAACAGTCCCTAAACAGCAGAGATATAAAAATAACAAATAAACAATATAAAGCATCAATTATATATATGCTATAAGATTGAAAGAAAAATATTAACATAATGAAGAAAAATGGAAGATTAAAATAATCAAATAGATGTCTAAAGTTAAAATTATCTGAAATGAAAAATTTATGATAGACACTACAGAAGAACAAATCATTAAACCTGAAGACATACAAAGTCTGTCTGGAAAAAGTGCAACCATTGTTAAAAAAATGAGAATGGTTTGTGCCACATGGATGTAACCAGGCAGCCAAGGCAAGTGGACTGGAATGTATGTGTGTGAACAATGATGACTTCACTGTATTAATCAGTGGGGGTGGCAGACAAACACTGTTGAGTGAGCATGTGTACTGTGTGGCTGTTGCATTCAGAAGGACTGAGTGAGTAGAGCAACGAATTTGCATCAAATTTTGCATTAAGCTTGAACATTCCTCCATGGAAACTATAGGGATGATTCAGAAGTTGTCAGCTATGGGCAACTGGTGATTGGCAGCTTCATCACAAGAACATGCCCACTCATGCATCATATCTGGTGCAGAGATTTTTGATGAAACAAGTCACCCAGGTGACTCAACCCCCCACAGCCTATACTGCAATTTTTGTCTTTTCCCAAAACTAAAATCATGTTTGGAAGGGAAGAGATTTCAGACTTTTGATGAGATTCAGGAAAATATGACAGGTCAGATGATGGCAATTGGGAGAACTGTGTGAGGTTCCCTGGTGCCTACTTTGAAGGGGACTGAGGCATCCTTGTCCTATGTACAATGTTTCTTGTATCTTCTTCAATAATTTCTCTATTTTTCATATTACATGGTTGGGTACTTTCTGGATAGAACTCATATGATTAGAAACAGAAAAACTTGAATAACATTGAGAATTTAAAAACTTTAATTATAAAAATTAAATTCATAAGGCATTACAGCCCTTATGAATTTGGGAATAAAAATTATTTGTTTGCATTTTGTTAGAAAAATTAATATGTTAAAAATTAACAAATTAAGAATTATTTATGGTCTATTTGGATTTGTAAATTTTCACTTTGACACAGTCTTTTTGCTTCAGGCATTTAAGAGTATAATATTTGAAATGCAAATCTATAATGACATAATAGGTTTTTCAAATAAAGCTAATAGTATAAAAACCCTGTCAAGACTATGTAATAAATTAGAGAAATTATAAAAATAAAAATTTTATAAATAAAAGGAAACAGATTAAAGCAGAGTAGAATATCTTAAATTCATAAATTAAGAAAATTATCCTTATATAAACACATTGAAAAATTACATAAAATGAAACATGTATTGAAAAAACGAAAATTACCAAATGGACTTAGAAGTAATAAAAATTTTTAATGAACCAAAAAAGTCATCTAAGAATTAAATCTATCTTTATCTTTAAAACTACCAACAAATGACTCATAAATTCTGTGTAAGATGTATGTGATCTACCAAGATGCAGGGAATGCAAGATTGAAAGTAAAAAAAAAAAAAATCATAAAATGCAGTAACAGTGCGGGATTGCAGCTGCTGTCCTTTCTCTCTGCTGCCTTTCCTGGCACTCAAAGCTTGTCATGAGCCCTTTCTCCCAGGAGCACAGGTGGTGGAGGAAAGAAGAAACTCTTAGTGACAACTCAAACCGGAGGTTGCAAAATTCATGGATCACAAATAGAGGTTTGGATGGTGTCAACTTCTAATGGGAAAGGCATTGAGCCTGAGAGGCAAAGAAAGGATTTAATGAGGTGAGAGGAAGTTAAAAAGTCAAAGGCAAGAGATGGGTTGCTGGGTGAGAAGAAGCAATTATGAGAAAGAATTGTTCAGGTAGAACACTGGCCTAGAAAATGTGTGTGTGTGTAGACATCTCAATAGCATGGTCAGTGAAGCTATATAATCATTTACATATTAAGAGTTGGTGTGATTACCTAATAGCAAACTTTTATACCTGAGTTCTCTCACAGAGTGCAATTTTAATTTTACCCCTGGAAGGCTTAAATAAGCAGATGCTTAAAACTTCTTTGAAATACTCATATGTGAGTATTTACTAGAGGGATCAAGATGGTAACTGGTAAATGGAGGGTTGCATTCCCCACAACGCTTTGCAGTCAGTGCAAAGGATGGAGACCTCTTAAGTGGAGGAAAAGAGTGATAAAAAGGCCAGAGATAAAGTCGTAGGCCCAGATCCTTGACATTCCTACCCACCCACAACACATCTCAGGAGAGCTACAAAAACCTTGCCAAAACCAAGTCCATGGCTTTGGATACATTTCAAATGACAGGTCAGAAATTCAAAAAAATTTTATAGCTTTCATTTTGTCTTCTTTTACAGCATTGTAAGCTTACCTGCCAGGTTTTGGACTGTACCAGGGCTCTCAGGAAGACAGGGCTGAAATTCAGCCCATTCCATGATTGCCACACTCTGAATTGGGGGGTTGCTTCCAATTGGAAGGAATTATGTTTTTAGACAATTTACACAAAGCTATGCTGTATGGATTAGTAGTGAGTGTTGCAGCATTAATAAGCAGGGGCAAGAGAAAAGACTCTTTGCTGGGAACAAGATATAAAAGAGCATCAAAATAAAGCATATCTTGAACCATTGAAGTGGAGGATGTACCAATGGGCAACAGAAGGTCAACTGAGGGGCCAAAAACCATAGGTGATGTTGAGACGAAAGGCCAAAAAGGGAGTTAAGAGTAAAGGCCTAAGACAGAGTTGAACCATTAGGAAGCAAATGTTCCTGATAAAGTAGCATTCTCTTGTTTTTGATATGGACTGCGGATGGCCAACCTGACCTGCTGAGAAAGCAGCTCATTCCTGTGTAGTTGCTTTAAGCACTGTGTGTCCCTTTGGCCTCAAATTGGCTGCATTACCTCACCTTTCTCTGGTATACAAGTGTCTTTGGCAACCATATCCTGTCAGTCCTTGCAAAATGATATTCTTCAATGTCATCCACCTTTGACAATCAAATGTCAGGCTTATAGGAAGGTGAAGGATTCACCTCCTATTCCTCTCAGCGGACTATAACTTAAGGGGCAGCAGTCCCAGGAAGATCATGGTGTTTCCTGGGCAATGTGCAAATTAATGCCAGCCTTCCATTCTTGAAAGCAACCCCCATCCCATTTTTATAAGTGATTCCCTCATGTTCCTTCTCTTAGCTTTAATGAGAAGAAATTGCAATTATCCACAGAGGAAGTATCTGCTCTCCCAGTACGATGACATTTTTGGAGGCTAAAAGTGGAAATAGTATTAGCTTTTGTAGCCACATTTGTTGTTTATAACTGGCATCCATTTGGATTAATCAGTGTTGTGCCAAACTGTTTAGTACATACTTTTAATATCACCCCTGACGGAGTTTATTCTCTGTGCTTATTTTCAACAAGTCTTGTGAGCAGGTGACTGGCTCTAATCACAAGTTATTTTCAGTATTTACAAATGGGAATACTTAGTTTCCTTGGTCTCCAGCTTTGGGCCTTTGTAATAATTCTAGGGACAAAGAAACATCCCACTAACCATTCTACACTATTATCTTAAAGGAGTTTAATAATGGTGCCGATGCAATAGGTATTTTATTGCCTTTTTAAATAAGCATATAGTTACATTATCTAATGCTTTCTTTAGTAGCAGAATATGTTATTATGCTTATTCAATTCATATGCTTATTTAACGCATATATACTTAATCTGACTTTGTATTACACTCCTAGCAATTCAAATGAAAAGAAATGAATATAAATAAATGAAATTAGAAGCATTAAATCACGAAGTTAAATTCTGAAGGAAAAATAAAACACACCATAGTATGTATAGATAAAATTCAGTGGTAGTTAAACATGAGAGATAATACACCCATGATGGAGTAGATTAATTTGACATCATCTTGAAGAAAAAGACAAGAACTGGAACCACAAAAATAGAAAGAATATAGGTCATTTTAAAGGTATTATCAGATCATTTATCTTCTCTTCTAAAATATATAGTTGATAATTTTTGCTGCTTTTAACTATTTCTAATTAATTCTTATGAAACCTTAAGTCTGTATCTAGATTGATTTGGGCATTCTCAATTACTATATCATGAAATTTTAAGAAAAGAATTTCTCTATTCTATAGTTTAGCCATATATTTGAACAACTACTGCTATGTGCCTATTAGAAAGAAAAGATACAATCTTTAGCCTCAAAAAACTCAATCTAGTAATAAACAAATATTTCATTAAACTTTTCCATTTTGTTGAGAGAGCAAGCAACTTATAATCAAAATTTTCCTGCATGTGTCAAAAGTCATCTGCATTTTGCCATCCGTGAATTAGCCTTTTCCCAAATCAGAATGGCTATTAATATTTCCTTCTCTATCGTAAGGGAAGAACATTTTCTATTCATTTCACCACTAGCAGTTCTGGACTAGCATATAAATGTCTTCACTTCCTAAAACTGACAGAATTTGAACAGCTTGTGTTCACTGAATTCTCAGCAATAAATGTGCAACCTATCAGGAACCAACTTGATGCCAGGAATGATTTAGAAAAAGCTCTTTGTTGAAGCCATAATTTTATCTGAAGTGAAATATATATTCACAGTATGAATAAGAAGATTCAACAACAGTTATTGATTATTTGAATTAATAAGGAATGTTTATAAATTTAACAAATTTTTAACAGATTTTTAAAATTCCTTATGCAAAATTTGAAATGCTTAATATAAATAATAAAATGAAAGCATTTTCTTGAAATATAACCATGTGGTTGGTCTTAATATTAAATGAAGTTTCATAAAACTATGGGTTTTTTTCAGCATCTATAAGGTTATTTTATTTTGAAAGAATTATTTATATGTTGGTTACTTTTCCACATTTTTCCACACATCTATCTATGCATCCAACTACCTATGTAACGTAAAACAACCAGAACACAAAAGGAAAATGTAAGGATCAAGATCTCTTATGTAATTCATCAAGAAGAAATAGAAATAGTAATTAATCATATAAAAATTCTATCAATATTATCTAGAAAGTAAATATCCTAATCTATTGGGAGAAATAATTTCCAACATATGATACTCAGGAGTGAGCTGAGGGAGGATCAATACTGAATTTAAATTTTCCTCTTATTTGGATCCAAAGAGCAAATTAACATCCCTAATGCAGTTTTAATCACTAAGACACATTGAGCCAATCCTTTTCTTACTTGGAAATTCCAACCTCTGTGCTCCTGTTTCTTTCTGTGGTCCATCCAGCCAAGAACAACTTCATTTATCAGTCTCTACTATGTCCTGGTGCCTTCATGTATGAATCCAAGTCACTGGTCATGGGAGACTGATGAGTTATTTGAAAGACAGGAGAACGGGAGTGCCAGCATACAAATTATTGTGTATCTAAAGTTATTTGTTATTCTTAGATAAGTCCCTTTAAAATTTCATATAATAAATGCTTGGTGATGATGAACTCCTTTAACTTGATCTTATCTGGGAAACACTTTTCTGCTCTTCCATTCTAAATGATAGCTTTGCTGGATAGAATAATCTTGGATGTAGGTCCTTGCCTTTCATGACTGCAAACACTTCTTTCCAGCCCCTTCTTGCCCATAAGGTTTCTTTTGAGAAATCAACTGATCGTCTTATGGGAACTCCTTTGTAGGTAACTGTCTCCTTTCCTCTTGCTGCTTTTAAGACACTCTCCTTATATTTATTTAGTCTTGGGTAACTTAATTATGATGTGTCTTGGTATGTTTCTTCTTGGATCCCAATCAAGAAGCATGAACAGTAAAATCACAACACACTCACAACTATCAATAACTGAACCTTAAAAACAAAAACTAAAACTAAGCAAACAACTAGAACAGGAACAGAATCACAGAAATGGAGATCACATGAAAGGTTATCAGTGGGGAGGGGGAGGGGGAGAATGAGGGAAAAGGTACAGGGAATAAGAAGCGTAATTGGTAAGCACAATATAGACAGGGAGGGTTAAGAACAGTATAGGATATGGAGAAACCAAAGACCTTATATGCACAACCCATGGTCATGAACTAAGAGGGATGGGTAATTGCAGGGCAGAGGGGGATAAAGGGGAGAAAAAAAAGTGGGACAACTGTAACAGCATAATCAATAAAATATACTTTAAAAGTAAAGTTAACAGTTTTTAAAAAATGATCTATTCACATTATCTTTTGTTTCATGCTAATTTCTTTACCTCAGCAGTGCCTGTGTCTGCATCATCAGCCTTGGATTTTAAATGACATAGAGACAGATTACGTTTGCCTAATTTACTGTGCACAGAAATTAACAAAGCATGTTATAGAGATAGATTCTCCATGTGTTTTGATGGTGATACATTTTTCTGAGTCTATTTTAATGTATTATTCTAGTTATATTTTAAAAGGGAAACATCACTACCAGTATTTCACACAATTAACCTTATAATGCATTTGAAAGGAAAACAAAGATATAAAATGTACTTTAAGTTTATATCTGAATTATTTGAGCTATATTAATTTTGCAGGAATAGTTTTGTGAAAGATACAATCCAAGTGCCATTGAGTGGACAGTAATTTAAAAGTACCTTGAAGATTAGTCTTCTATTAGTATCCAGCTAATGATCCAATAGTTTTATGAAAAACATATGTTTAATGTAGTCTTCATTCATTAAAAATTTGAAGTTAGATTTGGCTCAAGGCCATTGCACTTTCTATGGACTAATACCAATACTTATGTAACTCTGAAGTGATTAGCATGCTGCTACTGTTTTCAGTTTATTTTAAGGTTGCAGCTGTAAGTAGAAAGGTGTCAAAAGAACTCACTTATACAACATTTAAGGACATACCGCAAAACTATCATCTGAAGTCAATAATGCTAAATTATACTCCACTGAATTTAGGTACCAATTTTTCTGCCAAAATTGCAAAGCAAATTTCTACTTTAGAATTTTTCTTTTTACCTATTGTGCAATGCATTTTCCTCTGCTACATTAAAAAAAATAAGTTTTTTTACTTACTTTTTTATATATAGTCATCTTCAAGTATACTTAATTTATTTGAGCCTCAGAACAAATTTTTATCACAGATTTCTTTTTTTAAAAGAAAAGCTCATGTTAGAGCTTTTCAATACACATGTCCAGGAGGTACTGTTCATGTTTTGGATGGAAATGAACCAAAAGAAAGCTCCATATCTCCTTTATAATCTAAGTTGTAGAATGTCACATCAAACACAATTTTATTTGAATTTCAATACAAAAGCACATTCTAAGTAGAATGAAACATTTCACCATTCTGAATAATCTAAAATTGTTCCTTTTTGTAGTTCATTTAATTAAACAGCGTGGAAAATGTGTAGAATATTTAAAGTCAGGCTCTTTAATCGCTTTGTAAATCAGAGCTCCCGGGGGAAGTCCTGGCACTGCTTTTTGGGCCCCTCTAATGCTGCTCCCCTCAGTAGCCTCCACCTCGCCCTCCAGAATTAGTGCACTTAGGCACTTCAACATCCGCTGGTAAGGCTGTATTTTCCCCTCCCATAGATTTTGCTCTGGCCCCCTTTTCTGGAATGTTTTCTTTTCTCAGGATTGACTTTTTTCATCTTTTGCAAGTTTCCCATGCAAGTTCTACAATCTACTTGAAGGATTCGTTGAAAATTTTTGTTCACCAGTCCTCTTAAACTGTGTCAGAACCCATTTATTTGACAGTTGCAAAAAGCTGTCATTTGACAATCCCATTTTTGTTATGTAACTTTAATACTAGTGTTAAACTTTGCATGTTCACAAACTTTTCTGTAGGGGGTAAAATTCATTGAATTTCTGTGTATTCTTTTCATTGCCAAGTGGAGTACAAAGAGTGTTCAATAACTGTATGCTGAAAAGAGTAAATAAAGAGGAGAATGAAGAAATGACCTTCATTCATTGTGTAGCTCTACGATGTTTCCTTTGAGTAATACCAGATATGAACCTCAATGACAAGAGGAAAGGGGCTTGTCTATTGATGCTGGGTACATAGAATGCTTGAGCTTATATAGATACTTAATTAAGTACTACGAGTAATGCGGTTTGCTACTAGACATTGTGTTTTTGATGGACTAAAACTAGTCACGTGTGCAAAAGTCTCAGCAACAAAGGTACTTTTACAAATTGGAAAAATAATTTAAAATAACCTCCCTTCTGTAAGAAGAGGTTAGGGGAGAAAGGGAAAAACAGAGCAGTCACAAGTGTCTATTTGAGATAAGTTGGATTCAACCTATACTTTAATTGGCAAACATTATCTTCATTCTTTTTCCCTTTAGAAAGAAACATGAATAAATAGTTCTGTAACCGAATTTGAAGGGCAAAGAAGGTATTGAGAGATAATTTCATATTGAGAGATAGACGTTTGCCAGTTTTTGGCAAGATAGTTTTATATTTAGTTCATTTGTTTCTTTGCTTGTTTATTTGTCATTTGCCTATTTTAACTGAAATATTATATATGCAAACAAAAAAGAAGGCAAAATTTAACCAACTACAGAAAAAAAGGCAAACCACAAAGGAAACAATTTGTGATTTTTTTAAATCTTTTTGTTTTTCAGATTTTTTTTATATTTATAAAATAGATCAAAGAAGAAACACCATAAAATATATAGTATTAAGAGAGAGAGATAAATATCAAGTGATCTACTTTTGAAGGTCTTCCCTTACAGCCACAGGTCACTTAGGTTTCTAATCCGGAGCCGTTATATCCTTGAGAGCAATGCCTAGCTGAGAAAGGATCCTTTTTTATATGAGGTTTCTGGTTATACAACAATAAAATTAAAATAAAATAAAATAAATTAACGTTTATGGGAAAAACTGTGATTTTCTTTCTTCAATCGTTTTTGTGTTTCACAGAGAAGACTTAACTGAGCTTTGTGTCATGGTTAATTTTGTAGAAGTCCTGTATTTCTCAGACTGGGGTTAGCAAATATATTTAGGATTTTCAAGCTCTATACCAGAATTGTTTTAATATTGAATTTTTGTTTCAACAATAACCTAAAAATAAATATAAACAAAGCCTGACAATAAGCTGGAGCATTGCATAATCCACTTTCTGTTGGTGTTACATTTACCATAGCATAGATAGCAACCAAAAGATTCTAAAATAAAATTTATTTTTTATTGACATGTCTAAAGAGTATCAAAATCAATATAACATATAATCTAAAATAATGCTCCATGGCAATTCTCTCTCCTGTTCCTCCAGCTTTCAATATTGAATATACCCTTCAGTTTCCCTCTCTAAACAGAACTCCTATTAACCCTCCCCTAAGCACCTGCCCATATAATGGTTCTTTCCTCTCTACTCCTTTCCCTTCCTCCTTTTCTTTCATTTTTCCCTCAGGTAACTGAACATCCCTTTGCCCCTTTTATTATCTTTTGCCCACACCCCAATCTAACCAAAGACAATTTTAATATGATTAATTAAACCTTATAATCTAGACAAGAATTAAGAAGAGGAGTGAAATGCTCAGCTTGTGAGTCATACAGAGAAAAGATAGGGAGGAAGCTGTAAGTCACTGCATACTAATATGTTTTATGGCTGTTAAATAAGCATATTCTTATCTCATTTTGTATGGCCAATTAATGTCTGTTCTATGTTTGCATTACAATCTCATTGTGTTATATGACCACATAAATTATGAGATTTTGAATTTTTAAATCATGTTAAAAAATTAAATCTATGGTTAGAAGTTCTAAAGAGGCCCATGGTAATTTTCCCAATAGCCCTCAAATTTTTACATTTGAGAAGGAGTATTCTGAATGGAAAGTAGGATGAACTCTCTAAAATGGAGTAGATAATTGAATAGACTCACACAGCATGTTTGGGATAGAAAGCACATAAAAATAGTAGCAAATAAAAAAGTGAAGAATTTTAGATGTCACTAGGCATACAATAGCAAGTATAAATGTAAAATAGAAATAGGAAGGAAAGTGCCAAGGATGTCCTGTGGGAGGGGGAAATGCTTTCTACAATTACCTGAGCTGGCCAGCTTGGACAAAGAGGAAATGGGTATTCACTTTTTTGTTAAGGGAGCCAATTTAATTAACATTCATTTAATAATACATATCAATTTTTCCTTCAACAAATATTTATATTAGAATCAAGTAAACTTTTTTTGGAATAAAATGCATGTAGAGAAGTACACACATCTTAATTAGAATCTGGATAAATTGTCACAAAATAATCACAGATATGTAATCAGAAATAGATCACAAAACCACATGAGATACCACATCCCACACACCAAAATGGCTCTAATAAAAAAATGGAAAATAGCAAATGTTTTCAAGGATGTAGACAAATTCATACCCTCATATATTGCTGGTAAGAATGTAATTAGTAGGGTTGTTATAGACAATAGGCTGGAGTTTCCTCAAAAAGATAAATATTAAATTACCCTGTGACCTAGAATTTCCACTCCTACCTAAATATACTCCTCCAAACTCAAAAGAGATATTCAAACAAATACTTTACACAAATGTTCATAGCAGCACTATTTACCATATCTAAAAACACAAAAAATTCAGATGTCCGTCAATAGACCCATGGGGAAATGAATTGTGTTTTATACATAAAATGGGATATTAATCAGCTATAAAAAGGGATGAAGTACTGACACATACTCTAACATGGCTGTAAGTGTAAAAACCAAATACAAAAGGTTTTGTATGATTCCATTTACAGGATATATCCAGAACGGGTAAATCCACAGAGACAGAAGGCAGATTGGTGGCTGCCAGGGCCTGGGGAAGGGAGGAATGAGGAGTGGCTGCTTAATGGGAATGGGATTTTCTTTCTGGAGTGATAAAAATGTTTGAAACTTAATAGAGGTAGTTGACGGTTTTACAATATTGTGAATGTACTAAATATCAATGGACTGTATGCTTTAAAATGTTTAATTTTATGTCATATGAATTTTACTTATTTAAAAATATACATTTAAAACTATACTGGGTTCATTTTTAATTTATCAGATTAGAAAATGAATGCATCATACTTTTGTTGTTGTTGTTGTTGTTTTTTTATCCACTTATCTGCTGATGGACACTTAGGCTGTTTCCAAATCTTGGTTATTATAAATAGCACTGCTATGAATGTGGGGGTGCATAGGTTCTTTTGAATAGGTGTTTTGGGATTCTTTGGGTATATTCCCCACACCAGAATCACTGGGTCGGAAGGCAGCTCCACTTTCAGTTCTTTGAGGAAACCCCATACTGTTTTCCACAGAGGCTGCACCAGTCTGCATTCCCAACTACAGTGCACTAGGGTTCCCTTTTCTCCACACCCTTGCCAGCACTAGTTTTTTTTGTTGTTGTTCATTTATTAATGATAGCTATTTTGGCAGGTGTGAGGTGATATCTCATTGTGGCTTTAATTTTCATCTCTCTGATGGCTAGTGATGCTGAGCATCCTTTCATATGTCTCTGGGCCCTCTGCATGTCCCCCTTGCAGAAGTTTCTATTCAGGTCCTTTGCCCATTTTTTAATTGGATTGTCTTCCTGGTGTTGAGTCATGTGAGTTCTTTATATATTTTGGAGATTAAACCCTTGTTCCATGTATTGTTGTCAAATATGTTCTTCCATATAGTTGGTTTCCTTTTCATTTTGATGATGGTTTCTTTGGTTGTGCAGAAGCTTTTAATTTGATGTAGCCCCATTTGTTTATTTTTTTCCTTTATTTCCCTTGCCCTAGGAGATATATTGGCAAAAGTATTATTCCACAAAATATCTGAAATTTTACTGCCTATGTTTTCCTCTAGGATTTTTATGGTATCATGACTTACATTTAAGTCTTTTATCCATTTTGAATTTATTCTGGTGTATGGTGTAACATGGTGATCTAGTTTCATTTTTTTTCATGTAACAGTACAATTCTCCCAACACCATTTATTGAAGAGACTATCTTTGCTCCATTGTATACTCTTGTGTCCTTTGTCAAATATTAATTGAGCATAAAGATTTGGGTTTATTTCTGGGCTCTCCCTTCTGTTCCATTGATCTATGCATCTGTTCTTGTGCCAATACCAGACCGTTTGATTATATGGGTCAAAAATCTGTGTTATATTTACACAATGGAATACTATGCAGCAGAATAAAAAGAAATTCCTACCTTTTGTGACAGCATGGATAGAACTGGAGACTTTATGCTAAATGAAATAAGCCAATTGGTGAAAGAAAAATACCATATGATCTCACTTGTAAAAGGAATCTAATGAA
Source organism: Mormoops blainvillei (assembly GCA_004026545.1). Taxonomy (NCBI): domain Eukaryota; kingdom Metazoa; phylum Chordata; class Mammalia; order Chiroptera; family Mormoopidae; genus Mormoops; species Mormoops blainvillei. The sequence continues at coordinate 10,902 of PVJD01008096.1, read as the reverse complement.
CAAAGTAAACTAATGAGAAAAATAGGACCAGAGGAATAGAACCATGGAACAGACTGACAGCTGTAAGAAGTGGGGAAAGAAGTGGAGATTGATTGAAAGAAGATGAAGGAATTAGTCAAAGAATGTATATGAAGCACCCATGGGCATGGACAAGGGTATGGGTACTGACTATGGAAGTGGGGGGTGGGCTGGGTGGAGGAGGATGAAGTGGGGGAGGGGGAAGTAGAACAACTTTAATAGCTTGAACAATAAAATATTAAGAAATAATTGCAAAAGTTTGATAGTACACAAAGTTGACTAATTGTGAAGAAAGTCACCCTTAAACATTGGTGTTAGAAATACAAATTAGTACAAACTTTAAGGAAGGTAATGCTTTTTAATATAGTGATTCTAATTTTATATAATCACAGCATCACGCATAAGAAGAGTATAATTTAAAGGGTTAAATAAAGTATAGGACTGTCATACAGTGGAATGCTGCACTATGCCTTTGTAAAGAACAAGGAATTCTAAAATTTCTAAGATATGTTGCTAAGCATAAAATAATCAAGATTCAGGTAAGTCTGGTGTACAGGAAGGAAAATTGGAATGCATACTAATGTATGTTTATGTAGGCATACAGAACTTTTGGCAGAACAAAGAAGATAGCAATAACAAAAACTATGTTTCCATATGGTCCCCACTTCCTTCATTCCCTGCCCCCTCTAGTGCAATCCAACCTGGGTTGTGTTATCCCTAATGTGTCATTGAATATGCTTGTCAAAGACACCTCTGTTCCTCCAAAAACCTCATACACTTCTCTGTCTGCATCTTCCAGGTGCACGCTCTCAGCAGCTCTTAACCAGAGAGGAGCATCTTCTTCCAGGTTCTCACAGTTACTCTGCATCGAGGCTGCCCCACTAACCTGATTCGCAGCCATGCTTCTGATTGCTTCTCTGTTGTGCTTACTGGTTTGTTTTGATTTCTTCTCTCCATCCCGACTTCTAAATATTAACGCATCAAAGCTTAATCTAAACCAATGATTCTTTCCATGTACAGTATTAGTCCCTAGGAAATTTCATCCATGTGCATGGATTAAATGTTATTCATTCCATGTGGATTTCTTAGGTTTCCCTTCACAATTTCCAGAATAATATATCCAACAAAATACACAACACCTATTTTTTAAGTTTAACTTTTGTCTTGTGTGTGTGTGAGAGAACACTTAAGTCTACTCTCTTAGCAAATTTCAGTGATACAGTACCGCATTATCATCTATAGTCAAAATGTTTTACATTAGATGCTCAAGTCTTATAACTGAAAGTGTGTACCCTTTTACATACTTTTCCTTACTTACCCCACCCCCAAGTTGTGACAAACACTTTTCTGCTCTTTCTATTGACATCTACTCTTGGGTGTCACAAAAATATCTCAAATTAACCTGTCAAAATGGAATCCTTGATTTTCCCTTATGCATTCCTCCCTCAGTCTTTCCCACCTTAGTAAAAGGCACTAATCTATTTTGATGCACCAGCCAAAAGCATAGAAATCATCTTGTTCTTCTCTAATGCATTCTTAAGTCTTTTCTAATATATCTCCAAAATAGATCCGGTTCTCTTCTTTTCATTTCCACTCCCTCCACCCAACTCACCCTTATCTCTCCCCTAGGCAAGCACAAAAGTACTGTAACCCTTTTCATTACTTCCTCTCTTATCTTTCCAAACCATTCTCCACTGAGCAGCCTGAATGATGTTTTAAGAACATAAATCACATCGTACTACTCTCTCACTTAAAAGTTTTAGTTAACTCGCTTCTAATTGCATTTTGACTAAAACTCGTATTTCTCATTATCCTACTAAGCATCACATGATCTGAACACGGTCTGGCTACCTCTCTAGTGTCCTGTACTTTGAAGCAACTTGTTTCCAGCCACGCCGGCTTCGTTTGTTTCTTGGAACTGTCAGTCTTGTACTGGCTTCTTTCCATTTGCTTTAGGATTAGAATGTGCAAGCTTCTGTTTCTTTGCAGGCTGGCAAAAGCTCCTGCTTTATCTGTCAGCTTAAAGGTCTCCTTCCTAGAGACATTCGTCAAACTGTGTTGTGTCTGAAGTATTCACTCCCCCTCCCCCATTACTCTGAGTAAAACAGACCTTCATATTCATTTATAATAATTCCAAACTCTATATTTGTTTGTACATTCTTATTTTTTGCCTCCAATATTGGACTTTAAGTTCCAGAAAGACAAGATGTTACCAGTTTTTTCATTATGCTTTTTAGCCACTCTGCAAGAAATACCAATTCATTCTGGGAGGGTGGGAGTCAGAGAAGTAGGGGGCAAACTGGAGTGTCAACATGTCTAACATTATTCCTGCTATATATTATTTTCTGATAAATGTTGTTAGTTCAATGAATCATTTGTTATTGATCTACTACATATCTAGCATTCTGCTAAGAGCTGGGGAAGTTTATAATCATATGGAGACTACCAATAGGTAATAGAACAATTCAAAGCATATGTGTTCCATAGGGATCAGTGCACAGTAATGTATGGGGTCTATTTTTTCACTCCCTTGAAACTGGGTGAGCCCTGAATTCAACTCTAAGCACAGCCTTTAACTGGTCTAACAGCTGCAGTTTCTTTCCTCCTTTCAGTACCCAGCTGCTGTACAGTGAGACACTTAAGCCTCACGGAGAATTCACTTTTAAGTGACCCAGTCCACTGATAGCCATGTGAGTAAAAGATCTTGGACATCCTGGTTGACTCAAGCCTTTTGATGACTCAGGCTCAGTGACCATCTGTCTGACTGTAACTGCAGGAAACAGCCTAGCCAACTTAAAGATGTCGAAGAAATATTAATAAATGGTTGTTGTAAGCCACTAAGTTTGAGACAGTTTGTTAAGAAGTAATGGATAACTGAAACAGAGACTATATATTTTTTACAATAGTATTGATCAGTTGCGTTTTTAATATTGTGATAGGAGCAGAAGAGCAAGAGTGTAATTGTTTAGCTGAGGGCACCTGAGGCTAAAGAAAACATTCATATTCAGCTTCACATTGCTTTGTGGAAATGCAGGCTTATTTAACACCTCTGAAGACTCCTTTCCTTACCTCATCATCTAATCTCCCAATTATCCTTCCACCTATCCATCCCTCCCTCCATCACCCCACCAATACATTCATTTAACATTTTTGGATTTCCTACTCTGAGGCAAGCCCTTTGCTAAACAATAAGAATGCAAAATTGAATGAAACAAGATTTTTGTTCTAAAAAAAGCATCTGCATGATTGGGGAAACTTACTACAGATAGGCTATGAGAATTATAAAAATAGAAGATAATATTTTTTTGTTTTCCTTTTTGGTATTTTCAAAAACAGCTTTTCCCTAAAGTCTCGGTTCTCAGTCAGACCACAATTTCAAACATGCTTCTTTGTTCCCTTTCGTGCTGGGGACAACAAGTCTTGACTGATAATAGAAAATAGTTGGGAATCTAGTGAAGAAGATGGATTGCCGTGGGGGCCTGCATCTGGAAATAGAAAAGGCGGTAATTGAAAAAGAGGGCTTGTGCCTCATCCACTCTAGCTACCCCCTTCTAAGAGATATCAGCAGATGCAGGAGAATAGGGTTAGGGAAGGAAGCAATTGTCTGGCTGCCTCTAGAAACATCAGGTGCCCTATTCGTGTGAGTTATAAGTTCTAAGTTTTTATCACCATTTCTTTCTATTTTATTGTTGACATTATTACAGATGCCCCCTCAATATTTATTTCTTCACATTACTTTTATGTACACAGTTTATATCTATATGGCATCAAATATTAAAGCAGTTGAGTTATTCAGCAACATTTTGTCCTCTTGGTCAGTGTAGGCTGTATAATATAGTTGGCAATAATTTGGGGTCCATTTTAGATTATTTACAGTTTTATTATCTAGGCAATTCAGTGACACTGAGAGTGACCTAAAGTGTTCTTATCTGATAATAAATACTTTCACATTTTATTTTTTGTGCCCCTTCTATCTGCCTAGTCATTTTTCTACCAATATGTTTGTCTTCAGTGGTCAGGCTGTGCTGCGTGCAGTTAACCATAAAAAATTTGTTTCTCAACTTCACTTCAAAAGCACTACCTGGTCTGTCAAAACACATTTTAAAACGTCAAAATGCCTTTTCATTATGGCCGTATTTGGTACTGTGTTGATTTATAACCCCCTTCTACGAGGAAAAAAGGGAGTGAAAAGACACATGCTCTCGGTTGCAAAAGGATAAGTAGCAATACATTGATGTTCAGCAGGACAACCATAAAGCTGCAAGTCTTTAATAATTTATGTTTGTAAATTATGCAAATGCATGTTTAGACCTTGGGGAAAAACACGTTCTTAAACACTGAAATAAAATTAACCACTGAGATGTTGAAGTTATTTAAGGTAAAACTAGCAAGATCAGCCCCTTGCTATTAACACTCTTAATTTTAATGTGCATATTAATTAGTAAAAGTTCTCTCCACAATCTGGTGTGGTGGCCCTGAACGTTTCCATCTTAATGTGTACTTCCATATGTAACCTAAATTGGGGTATGAAACAGTAGAATGTATATCAAAGACATTGATAAAGAACTGCTGAACCATCATTCTGCAAGTCATAGCCACGGCGTTTTCACATTTGCCTCTCAACCTGATTTCAGACCGAACGAAATACTTCATCATGTGACTGCTAAGGTCACTTGTTTCCTGTCCTAACAGGGCCAATTAGCTTTTCTCAGGTTCCTGATTTTAAAGGACCCTAGCACTTCAACTCCACTGCATTACAATCCATTAGAAAGTGTTTGTAATAAAGAATGTATGTTGTATACATCAATGCAACTTCATCATTGTAAACATAGTAGAATATGTAAGCATATATTTTCTTCATCATGAGAAAATAGAAGCTCATGAAGAAAGCATCCTCATAGTGAACCCACGACTACAATTACATGTAGTTCATAATCAGTATTATAAAAACTTTTAATCATTATAATGAGTGCCTACCGTAATTTGATACAGATATTAAACAAAAGTGTTGTATTTTGTGCCAGACACTTGGCTGACACTCGAGGGTGCTATACTGGAAAGCAACATAGGGGTTGCTCACCCTCCTGGGCCATATATTTCAGTAAGGAAACATAGTGGAGAGGGAAGTTTAGGGATCTTGGCTTCAGCCTAGGACCGTAGCAAAAGGTGACACCAACCCCAACCCATCGATGTTCAGCTTGCAACAGCCTATTTCAACAAACAACTTAATTTCTATGATCCCTTGCTCTGTGAGAAAAAAATAGGGTCCTAGAATACAGAATGAAACAAAAGAAATTTAGCAAAGAATAACATAATAAACATTAAGTCAGTAATGGTATGTGGAGCTCACATGCCCCGTGTCACTCCCCTCAAGCCTGTTTCTGGTTTCCCCTCGTGTCAGTTACAGTGGCCAAGGAGGAGAGAAATATCCTCGATGAGTCTCAGGGACCGGCGACTCACACGCTTCCTAACAGGGCCTCTCTCACTTCTTAGCTGTGTGCATCACGGCAGCCTTTGCAGAATCCATAGGTAACCATGTCATATATGGTATTATATCTAGTTCCTATTAGGAATCCTGGATAAACTTTAGAATTCGATAGTTATAACTTCATGGAAAAGGAAAAAAATAGCTTTCCCTTTAAATTACTTTTTTTCTGTGAACATGGTCATCTTCTATTACTATGTGAATCATTTTGAGGCTGGGAAGAGCAAGATGGGCAGCAGACAGAACCCAGTCTCCCTTGGGGTCTCACAGTGTGACAGTTGATATGTCTTCCTCTTTCTCTATAATCCCATAGCCCTGACACCAGCTGAGACGGCCTATTCTTTAGGAGATTTAAATTACATTTGTTCAAGTTCATATCCAACTCTCCAGAGGAAGTCCAATGACCTTCCCGCCAAGACTTTTGTGACACAGAGACACTTAATCCTAGCCAGTCCCTGCTGGCTCTGAATCGCCACCTTTGCTGAACTCTTGATTTTACTAATTTTTCAATTCATATTGCAGTTTATCCCTTCTTCCCCATTCTCACCCAAAACTCCTATGCCTGCTTTTCTTTGATTTTCCCCCAAGATGTCCTCATTTGTATTCATTTGAATGTATAAATTTAATGAAAATTTTGAAGTAATGATGAGCTTTAAAAATATTTTAAAATATTAGACTTTAAGATTTTCGACCATCTTTTGTTAAAAGTTATGGTTGTCTATTTCTTGCCAGGTTATGCAACAAAGTTTCTGCTGCAAAATTCAAAAGCCCTTCACATTTATTATGCAGAACCCTTGGCTCCCTTTCTCCGGCTCACGGTTGTGTGCTAAAAGGGAGGGCCTCGGCTTAGCAGCACAGAAGGCCTTCCCAAAGTGTCATTTTTCCTTGTCCTGTATTAATCAATCTCTGATGCAGAATAGATGGGACTAGTATTCTAAGGTGATTTAACTTTCCACTGTGAACTACGCTATTCTCAAATAAAAGACAGTGACTCAATCCACACTGGGTTTTAAACAACTTTTCACTTTATTGTAAAACCTTGCTCAGCGTCTGAGTCAAGTACCTTCTCTTCGCTCCCACAGGATTCATCATGGCACAGACTATATTATATTGTCATTATATATTTAATTGTCTATATCTCCCATTATGTTGAGATTCCCATAAGCAAAAAGTCCTATCTATTTTTTCACTGCCTTTTTAAACACTTAGCATTGCCTGGAGGTAGTCACTTAACAAATATTTGTTATGTGAATAGATGAATAGTATCAGATGTCTGACAATGATAAGGCCTGGGTCTTCAATATATTCTATAATACAATAAAGAAGGTATTACAAATGATTATAATAAAAACTGTAAAGAAAATCACCGAAAGGTGCCCCTTACCTAGGTTCCTCATTCTAAAGATGAGAACTTTGTGACCAGAGAAGAGAGCTGACATAGCTTAGTCTTCTTGCACCATAAGGAATGCCAGGGGCTAGAAACCAGACTTCCTCTTTCTCTCTCTCTGGGTCCTTCATCTTTGCTTACACCGTAACTGCATTCTGCCTGTCTGAACTAAACGAATGGAATAAACTAATGGACAGCTGTGCAGAGGCACACATTGCTTGTTTTTGTATCTCTTTACAAATAGTGTGGGATACTGACCTGCCTCCCTGCTCCTTGTAGCCTGAGATGTCTTTTAAAGTTTAGAAAAATAACCTGAGGGAACATCATTCTTGGCAAAAGTACAATGAATTTCCAAGGGCATTTAAGATTTTCAAAAGCAGCTCTTGGATACGGGAAGCTTTAGTTTCATGACAGTGATTTAAGCTCTTTCCTCTGGGCATCTTAAGATTTAAGAACCATGAGTGACATTCGTTTAAGAATAATAAGAATTAGCCACTAACTACTACTTGCTTGTTTATTTGTTCCACAGACACGCCTTCCAGGAAATATTTTCATTGCACAGAGCAGATGAGAATCATTGAAAAAGCCCTGATAATCCATAAGCTTAGAAAAATTTCCTTAAGGATAACCACTAGATATTTAATTTCCACTGTGTTCCTTCCTGATCCTTAAAGTTTCTCTGTGCCCTGTCTCTTCAGTCTCACTCCCAGCCTATCCTTCATTTACATCCTGCATGCAAGCGACAGATAAGCAGCTGGAGTATATTATGAGACAGGCTGTATATCAAAAATTGCCTCCATTTAAATCCCTGCTCCATCACTTTCTAGCCCTGTGATCTTTCTAGCCGTGTTGACTTTGCTTTGTCATTCCTCCATTTGAAAAAGAGGGAGAATAAGTAGAACTAATTGAGTTATTACATGTAAGCCATTCACCTAGCACATAGTAATTGATTAATAAATGTTACCTAAGATGGGCAACACCTTATCTGGAGTTACAAAACAAGTTTGAACTGTTAGCTTTTGTGCAGTTCTGTAACAAAGCCTGACTTAAGCAGAACTCACTTGACAGCAAAGCCCAACTTGAATTAATATGAGATTGCATTGAGTCTACATTTATTCCACTTAATACAATATATGTTTGTTTTACTAAATAAATTAATTAGTTTAAATACAGGCTGCTATATCCAAACCCTGTGGATATTGTACAGTATATTACAACTCTGTATTGCGCTTCTCAAATCTAAAATGATACAAATTCTGAAACATTCTGGGACCCAAGAGTTTTGTATAAGAGAGCATAAGTTTTGAGTATAACTATTTCAAGATAAGCCTCCAAACAGTCTGTTTGCCTCACTGACATGTTTCTGTTCCCTCACTCTACCCTAGTTCTACTCATTCAGTGAGACCTTGAGCCAGGGTGTACAGTTCTGTGTGACTTCCTTTACCATTACAAACAATTGGACTTTTCTCCTTTGTCATTCCCGATGGTTCGTAACTTTATATAATTTCCTTTGCTACATTTTGTGAATTATATTCTGAGAAAATTAAGCATCGCTTCAGTTAACATATAAAATTGTCTGTAATAAATATTTTCTACTAGTACTGTTTACTTAATAAAAGTAAACATGGGATTAAAAAATGTGTTTTAAACTGACACTGAAATGCTAAATGTTATTAATGACAAAATTAATTACATAAATAATAAACTTACTTTCTTTTTTGTGGTTTCAAAAAATAATTGTTACTGTTATGAAATATATCCTGACAAGCACTTGCATGTAATTTCACAAAAATAGCACCAACAAAAAAACAGCAGACTACCCATTGCCAAAGAAAAAACTATTCCATTGAGCAGTCACAGATGCTTCCACAAGACACTATCTGAGATAGTCACATGAGAACAATTCCAGAAAGATATCAGAGGGCATTTTGAAGCTTCATGGATCTAAAAAGGCATTATGCACTACAATCTTAAGATTATAGTGGATATTTTGAGAATTTGTTCTTTTATTGTCTTTTTACAGCATTTATTTTCTCCTGTTACAAAAATGACATCTGTTGTAGAAAAAATAAAAAATACCTGTAAGTAAAAAGAAAATACAAGTTGCTAATAACTTCACTGTTCAAAAATGTTCCTTACATATTCATTACATTATTTGTCTATGCATATGTAAATAATTGATGTGCAAGTGTGTGCATGTGCTTGTTTATCATAGAGTTACTATGCTTTAGTTATAGTGAAATGTTTATATTATACTGCAAAGAAAGCAATTATATGGAATCTCTAAATGTAATTAGATATAGTCTGGAAAAGAAAAAAATGAATAAATCACAAATATATAAGTATAGAATTACAAATTGTAGTTTTCTACAAAGGAAAAGAATAGGGGACTAAAAATATACAAAAATAGTGACAGGGAATCTTCCCTGTCCTTAGGAAAGAGTTTGGGGGGGGTGGCCCTGGGGAGAGAATGGAGGGAGCAGCCACCACGATCCATGTCCTGAGTCATTCCCCACACTGCAGGAGCCACCTCTCTCAGGCAGAGCACTGCCCTCTGAGTGGCATCAGGAGAAGAGGCCCATCTCTGATTGAAAGATACACACAGACTAACAGTAAAGGGTTGGAGAAAGATATTTCATGTAAATGGAAAAGAAAAAAAACACTGGGGTATCAGCACATATAACGGACAAAATGGACTTTAAAACCAAGGCTGTAGTAAGAGACAAAGAAGGACACTACATAATGATAAAAGGAACAATCCAAGAAGAGGATGTAACCCTAGTAAACATTTACACAACCAACATATGATCAGATCTTGATGGACATAAAAGGAGAGATTGACAGAAATACAGTCACAGTTGGTGATTTTAATACCCCATTGACTTCAATGGATAAATTTTCCAGGCAGAAAATCAACAGAGAGACAGCACCTTTAAATGGCATATTAGATCAAATGGATTTAATTAATATCTTCAGAACATTTCACTCCAAAGCAGTAGAATATACATACTTTACAAATGCACATGGAATGTTTTCTAGTATAGACCACATGTTAGGATACAAAACAAGTCTCAATAAATTTAAGAAGACTGAAATCTTATCAAGCATCTTCTCTGACCACAATACTATGAAACTAGAAATTAAGCACAATAAGAACACTGAAAAACACACAAAGACATGGGAGCTAAATAACATGTTATTAAACAATGAATGGGTAACAATGAGATCAAGGAAGAAATCAAGAGATACCTTGAAACAAATGAAAATGAGGACACAACAACCCAGACTCTGTGGGACACTGGGAGAGCAACCCTAAGAGGGAAATTCATAGCATTATAGGCCTATTCAAAAAAACAAGAAAAAACTCAAATAAACAATCTAACTTCACACTTAAAGGAACTTGAAAAGGAACAACAAACAAAGCCCAATGTGAGTAGAAGGAAGGAAATAATTAAGATCAGAGCAGAAATAAATGAAATAGAGTCTTAAAAAAAGGATACAATGATCAATGAATCCAAGAGCTGATTCTCTGAAAATATAAACAAGATTAACAAACCTCCAACCAGACTCATCAAGAAAAAAAGAGAAAGAACTGAAATAAATAAAACCAGGAATGAAAGAGGAGAACTAACAATTGACAACAAAGAAATACAAGGGATTTAAGAAAATACTATGACCAATTATATGCCAACAAACTGGAAAACCTGGATGAAATGGATAAATACCTAGAAACATAAAATTGTCCAAAAATAAACCAGGAAGAACCAGAGAATCTGAATTACACCTAAATGAAATTGAAGCACTAATCAAAAAATTCCCAAAAGACAAAAGCCCTGGACCAGGTGGCTACACAGATGATTTTTAACAAACATTCGGAGAACTATCACCTTTCCTTTCAAACTATTTCATAAAAGTCAAGATGAGGGGAGGATGCTAAACTCATTTTACAAGGCCAGCTTTATCCTAATTCCAAAAACAGATAGACACTACAAAAAAGAAAATTATAGGTCAA
>PVJD01008095.1:0-76266 GCA_004026545.1 Mormoops blainvillei | reverse complement strand
TCACTATCTGGGTGTAATATCAGGTTTTACAATGCAGAAGAAAATATCAGTGAACTAGAAGAAGTAGCAATAGAAACTATTCAAAATGAAACTCAGAGGGGGAAAAAAAGCTGAAAATAAGCTAGTAGAATGAGAGGGATCCAAGATGGTGGAGGGGTGAATGAAAGTTACACTAACCTCCTCCCAGGAAATGAACAGGTAATAATAAGGGTGTGAAGAGATTAAGACTATTATAAGAAAGGAGAGTGAATATGAGATGCCCTATTGGAAGAAAAATGATTTTGAAGGGATAGAGGGAGGAGCACTAATAAGAATTGGGAATCAGAGCAATGTGGAATTACACCTAAATTGTGGAGAAATCACCTGGAACAAACAATTGAACAATAACAAGAGAAGCTTTATAACCACAGACAGAAGAATCAACTTCAGCATGTGACTGGTAGGGAGTGCGGCGGAGACACGCAAGGGCTGGCTGGGTGCCCACAGGTGGCAGCTAAAGTGCCAGAGGGATATTTAAGGGGCCAGTTGGATTCCCCTGAGAAGTGTGGGGTCTAAACCCTAAGCTGGGATCCCCAGCCTACAGCACCAGAGCCTAAAAATTACACAGATAATATCCAACTGCGAAAAGTGGCAGGGTTGCTCTGTGCCAGAGATGGGTGGCTGGGGATGCAAAGAGCTGTTTAAAGGGCCAATGCATAAATTTTCATTTGCAGTCACTTACCCAGGGCTCTGGCAAAGCGGGTGGGTAGAGTGGACTAGAGACACTTGAGGAGAGACTGGGGAAGGAGACTTTGGGGAGAGAACTGAAAGAGCAGTCACTGGGATCCCAGTGCTAAGTCATCTCCTATACGGCAGCACTCATCTTGCTCAGGCAGACCACTCCCCTCTGAGTGGCAGCAGCCTGAGGGGAAACATTAGCCCCGACCCCAGGAGGGATTCTGCCCTGCCCTGTGGTGCTTAAGCCTGACTGTTCAGTGCAGAGTGACTAGATTAAAGACTGAAGAAGACAGCCACAGACAGTAGATTCCTGGTAGTCTCAAACAGGCTGCCTAAGGTCTGACGGGGTCACCATCTGACATCACCAGAGGTGATCTAGAAAGAAAAAACAGTGGTAAATACTAGAGGCTACCAAGACAAAATCCACTGTGGTCTTCTCCAGGATTTGTGATATTTTCTTTCCTGCATAGCTTTTTATCAATTATTTTTTGTCCTTCAAGTTGGTACATATTAAGTCACTAGATTTTATATTATAGTTTATTTCAGTTCACGTATTTTGCCCCTCCCTTCTCTTACCCTATTTCCCCTTCTTCTTTCCTCTCATTATTTTCATTTAAAATTTTTGTTTTCTCCTTGCTACAGCTTCCATTTCCATTCCGCAGCCTTACTATTTCTCCCCCAACCACCCTCTCAAAACCAATTCTCTTATCAATGGTCATCTCACATTCTTTTCCCCACTCTTAAAATACCCACATTCTCTCTCCACCTTGAGCAATTTACTCGTTAGTTTTAGATAGTGTAGTTTTTGATGCATTTTTTAAATTTATCTCTAGGTCTTCATTAATTTTGTATTTCAAACCTCAAATTTTACTGTTCCCCTCTCCTACTCTATTCTGCATTTCAAATTTTAATTTTACCATCTTAGACTGTTTTTTACTTTTTTTCTCTTTCATCCTGCCATTTTTTCTTTGTTTCTTTTTCCTTTTCTTTTTACTTCAATTTTTAATTTTCCCTGTCTTAGTCTGCTTTTCATTCCTCACTCAGTATTCCCTTTCCCTCTATCATCTCAAAATCACTTCCATATCCTCTAGACATCTCTTAAGCTTTTCTTTCCTTCTATTTTCTTTCTTATTCTCATCCTACCTATATTAATTTTAGCTCACTTGTTATTGATAGTGCTGTGGTAGATCTTTCTCCCCAATTTGGTTCCTATTTTTATTATTATTTATTTACTTTTTTCCTTTTTCTTTCTCTCACTTTATTTGGTTTTATTTTCTGTTTAAACCTAATACTATATACTTCACTTCTTTTACTTCATTCTTCCTTCTCCATTGCATTTTTAATTCGTGATGTAAATTTTACTTTCACTCTTCACATTGCTCTGATTCCCAATTCTTATTAGTGCTCCTCCCTCTATCCCTTCAAAATCATTTTTCTTCCAATAGGTCATCTCATATTCACTCTCCTTTCTTATAATAGTCTTAATCTCTTCACACTCTTATTATTGCCTGTTCATTTCCTGTTGATAGTGGGATGTGAGTGGGAGTTATTTTTGTGGGTGTGGGTTTGTTTCCTGAGCTTTGTGGTTTTCTTCTGGCAACACCTGCACAACAGTATATGAGACGTGATGGGTGGAGTGACCCTCAGTCTGTCAGCTGGAGGGAAGGACCCACCAAAGAATGACCCAAAAACAATCAAAACCAAATTACAGCCAGAGAGCCAACATAAACAGCATAAAGGGCATCCCAAGAGCATCAGGTTCAGGAGATCAAGGAGACTGCACCACTGAATCCCACAGGTCCTTTATCATAGAAGATCACACCACAAAGACAGGGAGTCAAAAAAGATTAATCTGAGAAGCAGAAGCAAACAAGAAGAGGCTCCCCCAAAATTGGAAGACAAACAACCCCCAATCGAAAGGAAATGAGGAAACCCCAGAAAGAGTGTTAATGAAATAGAGGCAAGTAAACTATCAGATATTGACTTTAAAACAATGGTTGTAAGGAAGCTCAATGAGCTCCGTGAGAATTACCAAACAATGCAGGGAAGCTACAAAGAACTTACAGCAAACTACATCATGAAAAAGTACATAGAAACTATCAACAAGAGCCAGGAGGAAATGAAAAATACGATTTATCAACTGAAGAACACAGAAGAAGGAGTCAAAAGAAGTCTAGATGAAGCAAAGGATCAAATCAGTGAGTTGGAGAACAAAGTAAAAAAAAAAAAAACTCTGAGAAAGAGCAAGAAAAGGAAAAAAAGACTAAAAATGGATGAAGAGGGGTTAAGGGAACTGCAGGACAACATGAAACATAATAATATTCACAAAGCCCTGGCTGGTGTGGCTCAGTGGATTGAGCACCAGCCTATAATCTGAAGAGTTGCTGGTTAGATTTCCAATTAGGGCACATGCCTGAGTGTGGACCAGGTCCCAGATGGGGGACGCACAAGAGGCAATCTCACACTGACGCTTCTCTCCCTCCCTTTCCCCCTCCATTCCCCTCTGTCTAAAAATAAATAAATAATATATTTAAAAAATAATAATATCCATATAATAGGGATACCAGAAGGAGAAAAGAGGAGCAAGGGATAGAAAACCTCTTTGAAAAAGTTAATAATGGAAAATTTCCTTAATTTTATGAAAGAAAAAGTCACACAAGTTCAGGAAGCACAGAGAGTCCCAATCAAGAGGGACCCAACGAGGCCCACTCCAAGACACATAATTAAAATGGTAAAATTCAAACACAAAGTGAGAATTGTAAAGGCAGCAAGGGATAAACAGGAAGTAACATGCAAGGGAACCTCGATAAGGTTAGCAGCTGACTTCTCCACAGAAACATTATAAGCCAGAAGGGAATGGCAAGAAATATTCCAACTAATGAAAAGCAAAGGGCTGAAACAATTACTACTCTACCCAGCAAGGCTGTTATTTAAAATGGAAGGCTAGAAGGCAAGACAAGAGCTTTCTCAAGCAAAAGAAAGTTAAAAGAATATACCTCCACCAAACGAGCATTGCAGGACATGCTAAAGGGAGAAAATGGCAATGAATAAGTACCTATCAATAATAACCTTAAATATAAAGGGATTAAATACTCCAATTAAAAGACACAGAGTGGCTGAATGGATAAGAAAACAGGACCCACACATATGCTGCCTACAAGAGACCCGCCTCAGAACAAAAGACCTACACAGACTGAAAGTGAAGGGTTGGAAGAAATATTCCAAACAGATGGACAGGAAAAAAAAGCCAGGGTAGCAATACTTACATTAGATAAAATAGACTTCAAAACAAAGGCCATGAAAAGAGACACAGAAGGACACTTCATAATTCTCAAAGGAAGAATCCATCAAGAAGACGTAAACATTGTAAACATATACGCACCCAACATAGTAGCACCTAAATATATGAGGAAAATCTTGGAAGACTTCCAGAAAGATACTAACAACAACACACTTATAGTAGGGGATTTTAACGCCCCACTGTCAACAATGGATAGATCTTCCAAACAAAATATCAAGAAGGATATTGTGGCACTGAATGACACACTAGATCAAATGGACTTAACTGATATTTATAGAACCTTTCACCTCAAAGAAGCAAAGCACACATTCTTTTAAAATGCACATGGAACATTTTCAAAGATAGACATGGTAGAAGACAAAACAAACCTCAAGAATTCAAGAAAACTGAAATCATATCAAGCATTTTCTCAGACCACAAGGACCTGAAACTAGGGACTAACCTCAAGGGAAAAACCAAAAAACATTAGAATCCATGGAGACTGAATAGCATGTTAATAAATAATGAGATCAAGGAAGGAATCAAAGATTCTGGGAACTCATGAAAATGAACACGCAACAGTCCAAAACCAATGGGACACAACGAAGGCAATCCTGAAAGGGAAATTCATGGCAATACAGGCCTACCTAAAAAAGACAGAAACATTTCAAATAAACAACCTAATCCTACATCTACAAGAACCGGAGAAACAACCAGAAGTAAAGCCCAGAGTGAGTAGAAGGAGGGACATAATCAAGATGAGAGCAGAACTGAATGACATAGAGACAAAGAATCAGTAAATCCAGGAGCTGGTTCTTTGAAAAGATAAACAACACCAACAAGCCTTTAATCAGACTCATCAAGAAAAAAAGAGAGAGGACCCAAATAAATAAAATAAAAAATGAAAGGGGAAAAAGTACCTCTGATACCACAGATATGCAAAGGCCTGCAAGAAATTACTACGAGCAACTATATGACAAGAAATTTGAAAACCTGGGTGAAACAAATTTCTAGAAACATATAACCTTCCGAAACTGAATCAAGAAGAACCAGAAAGCCTGAACACATCACATAAATGAAAAGAAAGACAAAAATCACGTGATCATATCAATGGAAGCAAAGTAAATATTTGATAAGATACGGCACCCATTTATGATAAAAACACTCAGCATACTGGGAGTAAAGGGGGCCTCCCTCTACACAATAAAGGCCAAATACAAGAAACCTACAGCCAAGATTATACTCAACAGGCAAAACTAAAACCTTTCACACTAAGATCAGGAAAAACACAACAGTGTCTGCTTTCACCACTTTGATTCAACATAGTATTGGAAGTTCTAGGCACAGCAATCAGACAAAAAAAAAAAAAAGAAAGAAAGAAATGGCATCCAAATTGGAAAAGAAGAAGAAGTAAAATTGTCATTGTTTGCAGATGACATGACAGTGCATGTAGAAAACCCTATAGATTCCACCAAAAAATTACTCAACTTAAAAGTGAATGCAGCAAAACAGCAGGATACAAAGTCAATATTCAGAAATAGAAGGCATTTTTGTATACCAACAACAAAATAATCAGAAATGGAAATTAGGAAAAAAATCCTATTTGCTATTGCAACAAGAAAAATGAAGTACCTAAGAATAAACCTAGCCAAGGAAGTAAAAGATCTGTACTGAGAAAAGACCTGTACTACACAACACTGAAGAAAGAAATTAAGGAAGATACAAATAAATGGAAGCATACACTGTGTTCACGAATTGGACGAATTAATGTCATCAAAATGTCCATACTACCAAAAGCAATTTATAGATTCAACACAATCTGTATCAAAATACCAATGACATAGTTCACCTATATGGAGCAAACATTTCAAAAATTTATATGGAACCATAAATGATCCTGAATAGTCTCAGCAATTTTGAGGAAGGACCACAAGGTAGGAGGTATCACAATACCTGACATCAAACTATATTACAAGGCCACTGTAATGAAAACAGTCTGGTACTGGCATAAGATCAGACACATAGATCAATGGAACAGAAGAGAGAGCCCAGAAATAAACCCATGTCTTTATAGTCAATTAATATTCAACAAAGGGGGCAGAAGCATAAAGTGGAGTAAAAATAGCCTTTTCAACAAATGGTGTTGTGAGATCTGGACAGCTACATGCAAAAAAATGAAATTCGACCACCAACTTACACCACACACAAAAAATAAACTCAAGATGGATAAAAGACTTAAATATAAGTCACAACACCATAATAATCCTAGAGAAGAGCATAGGCATGAAAACCTCAGATATTCCATGCAGCAATATTTTCATCAATATGTTCCCTAGACCAGGGGACCTAAAGGAATGAATAAACAAATGGGAATTCATCAAATTAAAAATCTTCTCTATGGTTAAACAAAACACCAGAAAAATGAAATTGGAATAAGCATATACAAAAATGTATTTGCCAATGACACCTTGGACTAGGCTTTGATCTCCAAAATATGTAAAGAACTCACATGACTCCTCCCTAGGAAGTCAAACAATCTAATTAAAAATGCTCAAAGGACCTGAACAGACACTTCTCCAAGGAGGACATATACAGGGCCCAGAGACATATGAAAGGATGCTTAGCATCACTAGCCATCAGAGAGATGCAAAATAAAACCACAATGAGATACCACCTCACACCAATCAGAATGGCCATCATAAACAAACCAACAAACAACAAGTGCTGGCGAGGTTGTGGAGAGAAGGGAACCCTAGTACAATGTTGGTGGGAATGCAGACTGGTGCAGCCACTGTGGAAAACAGTTTGGAATTTCCTCAAAAACTAAAAATACAACTGAATTTGACCCAGCAATTCCGCTACTGGGATTATACCCTAAGAAGCCTGAAACACCAATTCAAAAGAACCTATGCACCCCAATGTTCATAGCAGCATTATTTACAATAGCCAAGAATTGGAAGCAACCTAAGTGCCCAATGGTAAATGAGTGGATCAGAAACTATGGTACATTTACATAATGGAATACTATTCAGCCAAAAGGAAGAAGGAATTCCTGCCCTTCGAGACAGCATGGATGTAACTGGAGAGCATTATGCTAAGCGAAATAAGCCAGGTTGTGAAAGACAAATCCCATATGATCTCACCTATAAGCGTAACCTAATAAACAAAACAAAAAAGCAAAAGAAAAACAAAAATAGACATGAAAATAAAAAACAAATTGACATTGACCAAAGGGGAGGGAGAAGGGGGATAACGGGAAAGAAGGGGAAGGGTGAAGTCAAGGAACCTGTGTGAAAGACCCATGGACAAAGACAACAGGGAGAGGACTGAATGTGGAAGTGGGGGATGGGTAGGGAAACGGAAAGTAATGGTGGGGGGAATGGGGACCGTGGTAACTGAACAAGAGTAAAAAAAGGAGTCAACTTTTCCCGAAGTATTAAGCAACTGATGTTATGTTTTAAACTATCAGACTCAATTATATGTTGTATTATCTTGATGGATTTTCAAATGAAAACAGACTTTTATCTTTAGTTATTTCACTTATAATTAAATCTGGCACAAATTTTATGACCAGTTTTAATGCAAAAACAAAAAAAATATGGTTAATAGAATGAATGGGTAAACAAAGCGTGGTAGATCCATACAAAAGAAGATATTTATCCACAGAAAAGAATGAAGTACTACTACAGCTACCATATGGATGAAGCTCGACAACATTATACTAAGTGAAAGAAGCCAAAGACTAAAGCCACAATACACAGGTAAAGGATTTTATTTAAGTGAAATATCTAGAATAAGCAAAACTATAGAGACAAAATGTACATTAGTGGTTGCTTAGGGATGGGAGGGATAGCTAAAGTGTGTGGAACTCATTGGAGTGATGAAAAGATCCTAAAATTGACTGTGGTGATGATTAAACATATCAATAAATATACTAAAAGTCATTGAATCGTATACTTTAAATGGGTAAATTGTATGGTATGTGAATTATATCTCAATAAAGTTATTTTAAAAAATGTTAACAGAGCCTCAGTGACATGTGGTTCAGTATCACAGGACCTAACATACGTATAGAGTCCAGGAGGAGCTGGAGGCAGAAAAAATATATTAAATAAATAACGGCTGAAAATTCGGTAAACATGATGAAAACTATAAACTACATATCTAAGAAGCTTAACAAACCTCAAGAAAGGTAAAATAAAGAAAACCAAACCAAGGCATTCATAGCAAATTTCTGAAAACCACAGTAAAGAGATGTTAACAACAGCCCTAGAAAAAAGACACATTGCATACAGGGGCACCAGGCTAAAGACTACTTAACTGAAATGTTTCAAGCCAGAAAACAATGAAATAACCTCTGTAATGTATTCAAAGATCTACACTACAACAAATGTTAAAGGAAGTTTTTCAAGCTCAGGAGAATGGTACCAGATGGAAATTCTGACTTACAAAAAGCAGTGCTGAGTACCATATATTATAAACATGTGGGTAAATATGAAAATACTTGTTTTCAATCTTTAAAATGATTAAAAGATAATTGACTACCAAATGCCACTGAATAGTTAACTTTAACATGGTTAATTTTCTGTTCTGTGAATTTTCCTTGAATAAATTATTTCAAAAAAGATAAATGAACATTTAAAGCAAAAATCATAACAATGTATTTTGAAGTTATAATATATAGAGAAGCACAATGTATTATAACAAATGTATAAGAGGGAATAAACTAAATATACTATTTTAAGGTTCTAAATTATGCATGAAATCATATAACAGCATTTAAAGGAAGATTGGCATGAATTTAAAAAACTTGTTTTAAAACCTAAAGAACTCTAGAGACCTCCAGTCAAGCAGGAGGCATATGTAAATAGCTCACCTCCTTGCACAACCACATCAAAATTACAACTAAATTGTAGAACAGCCATCACTCAGAACCATCAGAAATCAAGTTGAATGGAAGTCTGACAACTATGGAATTAAAGAAACAACATCCATCCAGATGGTAGGAGACGCACAGACATGGAGATGCAGAACAGGCTGGTTCCACACCCACATGTGGTGGATAAAAATTTGGGAGGGATATCTTGGAAGTGAGGAGTCCAATCTCCACACCTGGCCACTAGCTCAGGGGCCCAGGGACAGAAAGATAAGTCTCCATAACTTCTTGCTGCAAAAAACAGCTAGGATTAAGTCAGTGGAAGAAACTTCTGAAGTCCCAAGGAGTTCCTCTTAAAGGAACCACACATAGACTTAATCAGACTCCCTCTGAGTTCCAGAACCAGGGCAGCAGCTTCAAAGGCACCAGTGGAATATAGGGAGGAACTGAAGTGCCTGGAATCAAGGTGAGTGCTGGGGGACAGCTTTCTTCCAGACAGAAAGGCAGGCAGAAGCCATTGTTCTTTTTCTGAACCCTCCCCCAATAGAACCACAGACAAACAGTTGTGTGCCATATCTGAGACTCCATCAACTCAGCTAACACTGTTACCCCACCCTGGAGAGCCCCTGAGGCTCCTCCTCACCCCATTTACAGGCCCACCCAAGATGTTAACAGTGGCTTTTCCATATGAATGGTTGGTCTTGGCTCATGCTTCGTAACATGCTAAATTCTCTCAAACAAGCAACAGCTGGCCTCAGTGAGACCCCAGCCCCCATGTCTCTTACTAAGTGACCCCAGGCTCAATACAAGCAGCAGCCAGCCTAGGTTTACAGCTTGACTTTGCCTGGGAACCTCCAAGCCCGACACAACTAGCAGCCATCTGCAGACTGCTTTGTCTGCAGCTCATGCACGGTGGCCCCAGGGAGAACACAAGTGAGGTCTGAACTTGGCCTGCACCACAGGGGAAACCCCAGTGCCTGCACTCCCAGTGAACAGCTATAGACTGTGTCCAAGCACCCCCACCTGGCCCCTGCACAGCTGATCCTCCACAAAGGGCGGAGGTTGCTCATGAGTGGTCACAGCCAGTCTTTGCAGCTGACTGGCCTAGGTAAATCCCTTCCACTGACCTGCCAACAATGATCAAGGCTCAACTACAAGAGGGTTGTGTAGTCAGCCACATGAAGGGTGTACCTCAGGTACCCAGCTTGGACGATAGGGGGGGCTGTGCCATGGGGCCCTACGGGACATCTACTACACTTGGCCATGCTACCAAGAAAGGGAGTCATAGCAGTTCTACTTAGTACACAGAAGCAAACACAGGGAGGCTGCCAAAATGAGGAAACAAAGAAACATAGCCCAAATGAAAGAACAGATCAAAACTCCAGAAAAAAAGAGCTAAACAAAATAGAGATAAGCAATCTATCAGATGCACAATTCAAAATACTGATTATAAGGATGCTCAAGGATCTCAATGAGGACCTCAACAGCATAAAAAAGATCCAGTGAGAATAAATGATACACTGATTGAAATAAAAAACAATTTACAGGGAAACAGCAGTAGAGTAGATGAAGCCAAGAATCAAATCAATGATTTGGAACATAAGGAAGCAAAAACCAACTAATCAGAAGTGCAAGAAAAATAAAGAATCTAAAAAAAACAAGTATAGTGTAAGCAGCATCTGGGACAACTTCAAGAGATCCAACATTCACAATTTGGGGTGCCAGAAGAAGAGAAAGAGCAAGAAATTGGAAATCTATTTGAAAAAATAATGAAAGAAAACTTCCCTAGTTTGGTGGAGGAAATAGACATGCATGTCTAGGAAGCACAGAGAAT
Source organism: Mormoops blainvillei (assembly GCA_004026545.1). Classification (NCBI taxonomy): domain Eukaryota; kingdom Metazoa; phylum Chordata; class Mammalia; order Chiroptera; family Mormoopidae; genus Mormoops; species Mormoops blainvillei. The sequence goes on along the minus strand of PVJD01008095.1, from coordinate 65,559 downwards.
CCCAAACAAGATGGATGCAAAGAGGCCCACACCAGGGGCCTCTTTTAAATATTAAAATGCCAAAAGATAAACATAAGGAGAGAATTTCAAAAGCAGTAAAAGAAAAGTAATTAGTTACCTACAGGGGAATTCCCATAAGACTGTCAACTGATTTCTCAAAAGAAACTTTGCAGGCTAGAAGAGATTAGCAAGAAATATGCAAAGTTATAAAAAGTGAGGACCTACAGCCAAGATTTCTCTACCCAGCAGGCTATCATTTAGAATCTAAGGGCAGTTAAAGAGCTTCCCATACAAGAAAAAAACTAAAGGAGTTCATCATCAGGAAACCATTATTATATGAAATGTAAAGGGACTTATTTAAGAAAAAGATAAAAACTATGAACAATAAATTGGCAATAAATACATATCTATCAACAATTGAATTAGAAGAACAGAGACAAAAGCAGGATGTGGAGAGCATTTTTTGGTTCCAGGTGGGAGGGAGGTATGGGGGGATGGGTGAAGAGGTGAGGGGATTAAGAAGTACAAATAAGTAGTTATGGAATAGCCATGGGGATGTAAAGTACAATATAGGAAATGGAGTAGCCAGAGAACTTACATGCATGATCAGTGGACATGAAGAAAGGTGTGAGGTTTGCCTGAAGGAGTGGGTGGTGCTGGGTGGAGCGGGATAAATGGGGAAAAATTCCTAGAAACATACAACCTTCCAAAACTGAATCAGGAAGAATCAAAGAATCTGCACTGACAGATTACAGCTAGTGTAATAGAAGCCGTAGTCAAAAAACTTCCAACAAACAAAAGCCCTGGACCAGATGGCTTCACAGGTAAATTTTACTAAACATTCAAAGAAGAACTAATAAGCACTGGTTGGGAAACTCAGTTGCTTAGAACATCATCCCAATATGCCAAGGTTGAGGATTCAATCCCAGCTCAGGTCACATAACATGAATCAACCAATAAATGCATAAATAAGTGAAACACTGATTCTTTCTCTCTCTCTGTTTTCCACTCTCTAAAAAACAACAATCAATAAATAAAAAAACTTAAAAAGAAGAATTAACAACTATCCTCAAACTATTCCAAAAAATTCAAGAGAAGGGAGGACTCCCAAGCTCATTTTACAAGGCTGGCATTATCCTAATTCCCAAACCAGATAAAGACACTACAAAAAGCAAATTATAGGTCAATATCCCTAATGAACATAGATGCAAATATCCTTAAAAAAATATAAGCAACCCAGATTCAGCAATACATTAAAAATATCATACACCATAATAAAGTTTCTTTTTTCATGAGGGGGTCACCTGAAATGCCCCTGGGCTGAAAGTTAGGAGGCCAGGCTGCTAGTCCCATCCCTGCTTCCTGGAGCCTTTCCCTTTCTTGGCTACAGTGTCTCCACCTTTACAGATGATGAAGCAGGACAGGTACAGTGCAATCATAGTTTTCAAACTTTTTCATTTTGAAGCACTTCCTTTAAGCAAAATATAATGTAGCAGCTCAACATGTATGACAGCTGAAAATAGAGTGGTCCCAGGCCCACTTCCTTCCTCATAGGCTCCCCCAAAACACCTGGGGCAGCTCCAATCCCCCTTTAAAAATCACTAAGTTAGAAGTTCTAGCCAAGGTGGAGGCATAGGCAGAAACGCTTCACTTCCTTGCTCAGCCAAAAGGACAACAACCAATATAAAAACAAAAAACAACAACAAAAAATCCAACCAGAAGTGCCAGAAAATCGAACTGCATGGAACTCCAACAACCTAGGACTTAAAGCAATATTCATCCAGACTGGTAGGGGAGGCGGAGATGGCAGTCAGGCAGAGAGGATGCACAGCAAGGCAGCAGACTGCGCAAGCAACGCAGGGGCTGACTAACTGGACTGACCCACATTCGGGTGCAGATGAAACCCAGGGTTTCAGTGCAGGAAACTAAAGACTAAAAAAATCTGGTGGTAAAATCCTGTGGGGTTTGCAAAGGTAGGAGAAACTCCCAGTCTCACAGGAGAGTCCATTGGAGAGGCCCACGGGGTCCTAGAACATACACAAACCCATCCACCTGGGAATAAGCACCTGAAAGGGCACAATCCCCTTGTAGGGACCAAGGGAAGTGACAGAAAGTGGATGGGACCGGAGCAAGCAGCATTGTTCCCTCTCTGAACCCTCCCCTACAGACAACACCACAACACAACAAAGTAGGTTGCCCCGCCCTGGTGAATATCTAAGGCTCTGCCCCTTACAAGGTAACAGGAGTGCTGAGACAAAGAAATATGGCCCAAATGAAAGGACAGGCCAAAACTACAAAAAAAGAACTAAGTGACAGAAAGATAGCCAACCTGTCAGATGCAGAGTCCAAAACACTGGTAATCAGGATGCTTACAGAAATGGTTGAGTATGGTTGCAAAATAGAGGAAAAAGTCAAGGCTATGCAAACTAAAATAAAGAAAAATACACAGGGAACCAACAGTGAAGGGAAGGAAACCAGGACCCAAATCAATAATTTGGAACAAAAGGAAGAAATAATCATCTGAGTGGAACAGAATGAAGAAACAAGAATTCAAAAAAGTGAGAAGAGGCTGGGGACCCTCTGGGACAACTTCAGATGCTCCAACATCTGAATCATATGGGGTGCCAGAAGGAGAAGAGGAAGAACGAGAAATTGAAAACTTATTTTAAAAAATAATGAAGGAAAACTTTCCCAATCTGGCAATAGACTTCCAGGAAGGAAGTCTAAGGAAATAGACTTCCAGGAAGTCCAGGAAACTCAGAGAGTCCCAAAGAAATTGGATCCAAGAAGAAACTCACCAAGGCACATCATAATTAAGTTACCCAAGATTAAAGATAAGGAGAGAACCTTAAAAGCAGCAAGAGAATAGGAGACAGTTACCTACAAAGGAGTTTCCATAAGACTATCAGCTAATTTATCAAAAGAAACCTTACAGGCAAGGAGGGGCTGGAAAGAAGTATTCAAGTCATGAAAGGCAAGGACCTACATCCAAGATTACTCTATCGGCAAAGCTATCATTTAGAATGGAAAGGTAGATAAAGTGCTTCCCAGATAAGGTAAAGCTAAAGGAGTTCATCATCACCAAGCCCTTATTACATGACATGTTAAAGGGACTTATCTAAGAAATAGAAGATCAAAAACTATGAACGGTAAAATGACAACAAACTCACAACTATCAACAACTAAACTTAGGAAACAACAACAACAAAAAAAAAACTAAGCAAACTAGAACAGGAAAAGAATCACAGAAATGGAGATCACATGAAGAGTTATCAGCAGGGAGGGGGAGGAGAATGGGGGAAAAGGTACACAGAATAAGAAGCATAATTGGTAGGTACAAAATAGACAGGGGGAGGTCAAGAATAGTATAGGAAATGGAGAAGCCAAAGAACTTATATGCACAACCCATGGACATGAGCTAAGGGGGGGATACTGACAGGTAGGGTGGTACAGGGCAGAGGGGGACAAAGAGGAGGAAAAAATGGGACAATTGTAATAGCATAATCGATAAAATATAATTTTTAGAAAAGATCACTAGGTTAGAGCAGTGCTTTGCTGTCCATCAGTATCGCCTGGAAGGCTTGTTAAAATACAGATAGCTGAGACCCACCCCTGAGTTTCTGATTGGGCACATATGGAATAGGGCCCAGAATTTGCATTTCTAATTCCCAGGTGATGCTGGTCCAGAGACCACCCTTTGAGAATTACTGTGTTATGTTATATCTATGGACATTTCTATAATTCATGTCTAGTTACTCAATATTTACATTAATCCACTTCAGATAGATTATGTAAGATATTCAAGGGTTGCAGAGCAGCTGGCATTGTACCTGACATGTAATAGGTGCTCAATCAAAGCTGGTGAGATCTAATTCTAAATGCCCTGCCTGTAAGTCTCTTTAGGTGCAAAGCCATGCTAGCGAATGGTCAAGGGATTGACAGAGGCATAAGCCTTTTCTTTAATGAGTTTACAGTCTGCCATGGCCCCTCCACCCCCCAGGAAATAACACCCCCACTAATTTCACCAGTAAAGGTTATTCCATGTTAAGCATTAATCCTTTCCAGACACTCTTTTTTCCTGGTCAACTTCCTTGAAAGGGGGTGGCTGTTTGGTTCCTGACCACTCAGCATTTCTCAGATGCTTTCCCCATGTGTAGGGAGCACAGCCTCTATCCCTCTATCCTCTCTGAGTTCTTCCAGGGCAATGATCTTACCTGTACCACTCTTCCCAGCATCCCTTATGGCTTCTAGCCCAATGGCTGGCACAGAGTGAGCACTCAATTACAAGTTTGCTGAATAGAACAAAGAAAGCATGAGAGCCCCAATTCACTCAGCCCATGCAAGTCACCAACCCACCTATCCCAGCTCAGAACTCCCATCCCCACCCTTTGGTCAAGACTGCTAACTTGGGGACTTTGGAAGAGCATGTGAGGAGTGGGGTTTCAAGCCGTGCTCACCTGGGATTGCCACCATGGAGGCCTTGTGAACAGGCTTCAAGAATGTATGGGACCTCCCATTTCTCACATCCTCCTTTACAGCCTTACCACTTTCTTAAATAAATTGGCACTGACCCTGGTGACAGACTTGATCATTTCCCTTTGCTTCAAGATTGTGTTAAGTGACTGCCAAAAGCCTGTTCCTGAATAGTCAGCACATTCCTGAGGACTGAGTGGGAGCCCATCTGCTCTGGGAGTGCTTCCTTTCCTTTACTGTGCTATTTTAGCTTCAACTTCCCATTTGGACAAGAGCATCTTCCAGCGAGTGGGGAAGGGGAGAGGGTGGAGAGGAGTGCCACAGTCTTCCTTCACTTCTCACTCATCTCCCTGGTCTCTCTAGAAATATATCAACAATAATCAGATTATGTTCTAGGCACTGCTCTAAGCTTTATAACACCCCTGTGAGGAAGGTGCAAATGTCACCTATGTTTTTCAGATGGCAAAATGGGTGCAGAAAGGTGAAGTGACTTGCCCAAGGTCACACATAATGTAATAGAGCTGAGATTTAACCCAGGTAGTTTGGCTCTGGAGGCTAAGTTCTTCCCTACTGGCTCTACCACCTTGAAGGGACTGGATTCCTGAGGCTCTAGATCTGGGCCCAGTGGTATCTGAGGCCATGGTCTCTTTCCCCCTTCACTACCTGTCAGCAGGACCTAAAGTCACTTGCATCAAAAATGAAATTCCTTGCATAGCAAAAGGTGCCCCCCATCCCTTACCAACCATCCACTCATTTAATATTTAAGCTCCAGAGCCTAGGCCTGCAGGAGAATGTGAACTCTACCCTAGAATTAGTTGCTGGGAATCAAGTGTGCTCTTCTCTTAATGCATTGCCTCACTTAAGTCACAGGGACTCTCAAGTAGGTTGCAGAGAAGAACTGAGGCCCAGAGACCTTGCAGCCAACCACAGACCTAACACATGTCCATGCACTTCATTGATACATTAGCTGTTAAATAGCTAGGTAGCCTTCACTTGATGTCAGGCATTGTCTAAACACTCTCCTGTATTGATTCATTCAATCCTCAGACCAATCCCATGATGTAGCCCTATATCTCTATTTCACAATGAAGAAGCTGGCATATGGAGAGATCAAAGTAACTTGCCCAAGGTCACACAACCAGGAAGCAGTAGACCTGGAATTTGGACCCAGACTGTTGCCTTTGACTGTAGGTTCCCTGTTATATGCTATTAACCACTATACTGCTAGCTCTTGGCATTAAGGCTACTTCATGGCCCTTGAGGTGCCACGTTACCATAGTCCCCTCTACTTATTCTTCTACATATCTCTCTGCTATTCCAAGTGGACTTGATCTTCCCAATAACCATAACTGGATCCTCTGGAGTTAGATGGTCCTGGGTTCAAATTATAACTCTGCAACTCACTAGCCATGTGACCTGTTTCTCTTTGTGCCTCAATTTTTTGATCTGTAAAGTGAGAATAATAATGGCAATGACGCCATAGGCTAACAGTGAGCATTTAGATCAAGCAGTGCAGGTACCCTCATCACCACCACTACCACCTCCTCATCTTCAAGCCAGCCCCAGTATCCTGCCGGGGGAAATGGTGTTTCACGCCCTTGCACTTAACATTCTAGCCCTCCATGTCTGTCCTTCCTGTTCGAAATGAAAGGCAAGCCTCCTGTTACAGATTCCCTAGGCTTTTCAAAACTTGGTGATTACAATTCCTCCCAGGAGATCAGAGAAACCCATTTCCCTAGCATTCTAAGCAGGAATTCTATTGTCATTTGGTAACTTAAACATGGCCAAGGTGGCCCAGCCCATCTCCTTTCCTCCACACCCTTAGTGTAGGCAAAGAGACAATTTCACTGAAATACGAGTATACTCTGCCAGCATCCCATGGTCAAAGTCTCCCAGAGCGAAATTCACAGCAAAGAAAGGCCCCCATTTCAAATAGTATTTATTTGGAACCCAAGAATTCCTTGCTACACTAGTGACTGTGGAAATGAACCTCTCCTTCTTGTCTTCTTTACAGAAAGTATTTAAGTACTGGGCAGTACTTAAGAATATCCAGTATCTTTCCACATCTTCTTAAATGTGTTTGTCTCATAATTCCATTCTCCTCTAACTGTAGTGTCTTGTGACTTAAGTTCAGTACGGTAGAGCATAGGGTTACATATAAGCAGGCAGTTGAAATTAAAAAAGGAAGACACTTCAGTTAGTTCTTCATCCACAGACTGAGCCCTAACCCTGTCTACAGACTGCCCTTAATCTTGTTCATAGGCTGAGTATACAAGTGCAGGATGAGATAACTTAAACTTAAAGAGGTAAAGCACTTGGACTGCATCACACAGAACTAATCCTTCATTGTAGCCATATACTGACCATAAACTGCAGCCCATGTTTTCACCCATAAAGAGTAAGACTATAAGCATGTGGATGTATCAGTGCAAACAGATCCCTATTGCTAGGGTTCTAACTCAAGGACAGGTGAGTGGACAACACATCTTTGTCTCCAAGTAAAAGCTCACTTCTCAGAGGGCTGGGGCTGTTAAAAAGAATTCTTGTCTAGGGAGAGTGATGTAAATGGTGAAAGAAATCAATAAATTGCTATTGAACGCAGTCCAACTTTACTTAGTCAAACTAATACTAATTGGAGGTAGCCCTTCAAATTAGTGAACCATATGTATTGAAGGTTACTTGTAAAGAAATAAAGCTTTATTGCTTTGAATAATTCACAATAACACCAAGTAGGTTAACAAATTGTAGCTTAATCGAGGTCTCCTAAGACTTAATGAAATGGAAAGAATCACAAACATCAACCATTTGTATGGGAATGGTGCTGCCTTGAAGTGTGAAAACTCAGCGCAAGGAGTCTATTTATATTCCAAAGACTATCTCTGCCCAGGATGGGCAAAGTAAGGCCATATACCTCCCTCCCACCCTGTAGCCATTTGGTACTCTAGGGGTGTCTTCTCATGAAGTTTTACTGTAAAAGGAAATTATAGAAGTGACCTTAGATGTAGCAGGTGCAATCCTTCCACTGATGGAATAAAAGATGGTTTTGGAGTACTGTCATTTCCTTTTATTTTTTTTCCTAAGAAGACATTGGGGGAAAAAAGTTACGAACACAAGTCAAGTACCTCAGTTCTTTATCAAAACCCGGAACAAACATTAAGGAGAAAAAAATCTGAAGGTCGAGGAAGGGAAATAAACAAGAAGAGTAAGTAAAGTATGAATCATTCATTACCACCTGATGGTTCCTTAAAAGTAAAAATAAAACATGGAAGGAAATAGAGTCCATGCCACAGTTTGACATTTTTCTAGAAGACCTGGCACAGACTCTCTGCCCTTTTATTTCACAGAAGGAGCTGACCTTTGACTTCTAACTTGGATTGCCATTTCCTCAAACCTTTACAAAGCACAGAGTTGGACAATGATGATCATCCAGTAGCAGTACCCACTTTTCTTCTGGACACTGGGAGTAGAGACAGGAGAAGTGCATTTTATTTGCATGGATTTAATTACTTACATCTCATTTCCCAAAGACTTTGAGGTGGCTTACAACAATGAAATAATAATAAAATAGAAACAGAGAGTTGGACCAGGGTGATATCAATAGAACTTTTAAAAATCCAATGTGGAAAAAAAAAGCCCTCAAAGGCCATATAGAGTTCATTACAGAGAGTTAAATAAAGCAAGAGGGGAGGATGGAGGGGGATGACAGGGGAAAGGATGGGGAAGGGTCATCAAGGAACATGCATAAAGGCCCCATAAACAAAGCTAAATTGGGGAAGGATTGAGGGTGGGAAGTAGGGGTGGGTAGGGCTGGGGAAAGTGGTGGTGGGAAAATGTTGACCAGAATAGAGTGGACAGGGGGAGGCTGAGAGTAGGGTGGGAAATTAAGAAGCCAAAGAACTGGTGTGTGCAGCCAATGCACACAGACTAAGAGGTGTGGGGATGATGGGATAGGGTGCAGGGAAGAGTGAATAAAGGAGGGAGGGAATGGGACAACTGTAATAGCATACTCAATAAAATATATTAAAAATACAGAAAAGAAAAAGAAGAACAGAATTGAGATTCAAACTATCTCAGACCAATGGACTATCTCTCTCGAGAGGACAAGCTTCCCAGATGGACCTCCCTAGAACTGTGATCTTGGACCAGATATCTAACTTCTCTGGGCCTCAGTTTCCCCCTCTAGATGATGAGTCTAATAAATATTGTCTATTTTATATAGCATGTTATGAGGATTCAATGAGATGATGTCTATGAACCACTGTCCATGCTGTCTGGCAGAAGACACATGCTCAATAAATGGTAGATATGAGAAGCAATATGAATACAACCTTACATTACACAATAAAAAGCATTTGCTCATGATGGGGTCTCGTTTGATCTTCACACCAACCAGGACTTAGGCCCAGGATCACAGAGAAGAGAGAACAGAGAAGGGGGGTGTAGTTGTTAGGGAAAGTGTTCTGCAGAAAGCGGTACTCTTCTGAAGACTGGATCTTCTTTTTTTTTCCTGAGATAATTCTTTAAATACAACTCATAGCAAAGAAAGAAGAAAGGATCTTCGGAAGGCCATGTAGGACTTGCAGAGATAGAACTGAAGTACAGAATAGGAATGAGATGGCAGTGTATAGATAGTAAGAAGACCCCCTCAACTAGAACAGAGGGACATGAAGGAAATAGAGTACGAAAGGGAGGATAGGACAGGATCAACTCATGGAATGGCTTGACTCTGGACACATTGTGAAGGAATTTGGACCCCATTTGACAGGAAATGGGGAGTCATTGAAGGATTTTGAGCAGATTGAGCAAGGGAAGGATGTGACATGTTGGAAGGGATGTTTTCAAAGGTGGAGTCTGTCTGCTGCTGTCTGCACTGTGCAGGCTGGGGTGGGGGTGGGGGTTGGGAGGAAGCAGAGACTGCAGGCCAGCTGCAGTGACCAAAGAAGAGACAGATGATGAGAGCTCAAGCTAAGGAAATAGAATTGGAGAAGATGGGTGACGCCCAATTCCAGTTAGGGGCAGTTGAGAAGGAATAATTTGCAATTAATATACTTTCCCTCTAGACTCAAAATTCCATGAAGGCAAAACTGTTCATGCCTTGTTCACCACTGCACCCTCCAAGATCTAGCATAATGCTTGGCACATAGTATATAGGTGCTCAGGAAGTGTTGAATGAATGAATGAATGTATGAGTTCATGCACGTCTTTATGCAGACGATCAATAAGAGTAAGAATGGTTGCTTGTTCAACAATAAGGAAAACAAAATCGAGGATTGCCCAAAAAGTCCCATTGTTTTAATTCTCTCTTTTACTGCACCCACATTGACAATCTGGTGTAGGAAGTAGCCCTGGAGAGAGCCAGAGCAGGCTGTGAAAGAAGCCACCTAAAGAAGAACACATGAGTGCCCTGTAAGAAGCACACCAACCACACAGCTCCCAGACAGTTCACGCAATATAGCAACATCACATAGCAGGTAAATTATGGATGAGAGATTTTTTTTTAAATGGAGGCATTTGCCTTACAAAAGAATTAGCTGAGAAACCATATAAAGTAGCAAACTGCCTTGCTATTACACTTAATTTGAGACCAAGATATGACTTACTAAAATCATATTTCCATCCAAAACATTGTACATTAATGATAGAAGCCCTGACTTGGGAGTCTAGAGGCCTAACCCTTGGTCTAGGTGAGTAGTAGAAAGTGGTGGTCAATACAACAGGCACTGTAGTCAGGTTGCCTGGGCTTACATCCTGGCTGCACCTTGAGCAAATGGCTTAGCTTTTCTGAGCTACAACTTCCTCATCTGTAAAATGTGATGATAAAACATCTGATTCTGCCTGATACAGTATTGTGAGGGTTAAGTGAGGTTATGTATGTAATGTGGTCAGCAGTGCCTATAGGGTATCAGAAAGTGTTAACTTTTACTTTAAATTTTAAATATATGACCTTAGGCAAGTCATTTCCATTCTCTGGGGCTTCAGTTCCTTGTGAACCTGAGGCTTCTTCCATCCATACCTTAGGGAAGTGATCTCTACCTGTACTATGAATTCATCATCAAACATGAATCTTTACCTCCAGAGACCCTAGCTGATAACTCTTCCCTTACGAGGACCATTGGGACTTCGAGAAAAGTGAGAAAGCCCAAATACAACACTAGGATAAATGCATTTTATTTAATATGCTTGTTAACATCCCAACTCACTCACACAACTCCCACCCTTAAATTCTAGCACCTTAGGCCCCTCTCAAGCTGCCCTACTTTCTTAATCATGTTCATACCAGCTCCTAAGGGATAGTGATCCAAAGAGTGCTTCTCTCCTTTGGACAGCAACCCTAGCCCGCCCCACACTTGGAATTAGAACCCCAAGTTCTTTAGGTTTCTCTTCCTCACCCCACTCCAACCCAGGGAACTACGATTGCATCAACCTCTGCTGCCCTCTGCTGTCTGGCTCCAGATATGCTGGCCCCAGTTGGGCAAGTTAAGCCAGCTTTGAATCACCTTTCAGTTTCTACAGTCCCTAGGTGACAGCATGACCTCAAGAACACAATGTGTATGTCTTCTGCAACATTCATTTTCAACCTTAATCAACATAAATGCACACATTGTCTTTCCTACTTAGACCCAACATATCCAAACCATAGTTGGTGTGGTCCATGAGTTTGGAGCTGCTGTCTTCAACAAAGAAGGTGAACTGCTAGAGTCAGCCATGTTTTCTCATCTAAGCCTCCTTCTCAAAAATTCAATAATCATTTATTGAGCACTTCCTGTGTGCTGGGCAATATGCTAAATATTGCACATTCATTATCTTATTGAATCCTGGAAATGGCCTTGGAAGTAGATAAAATTATTATTATCCCCATTTCACAAATAAAGGAACTGAGATTCAGAGAAGCAAATGTCTTGCATATGGTCACAGAGCCAGTGAGTGGCAGAGATGTGACAATTGCCACAGACCCTCACTGGTTTGTCTGCCTCTACTCTCCTCCAAACTAGCCTCCACACCATAGTCAGTGGTTGAGAACAAAAACTTTGGAGTTTGATCTGGATGGCTCTGGCAGCTCACCTTCTTTACTGAAGAAAACAGCTCCAAACTCATAGTGTGTGCATTTTTGTTGATTAGGAGAGAGCACAGATATTTCAGAAGACAATCACAATGAACTTTAGATGTATTTAAGAAGTGGACTTAACAAAATATGGTTACTGAATGTGAAGACAGTAGAGAAGAAAGGGTCTGAAATGATTATCAGCATTCTGGATTGGGCCAGTGGGTGTAAAGTGATGCTAATAATTAAAATAGAAACATTGAACATAATTGGATGGGGAACATATTGGGATGTGGAGGAAATGAAGAAATTCATTTTGGACATTACGAGTATGAGATAGCCAGGTAGAGATGGTCAGTGAACAATTGCTTTTGTGAGTCTAGAGCCCAGGAATCAGATCTGGAATGGCATCAACTTAAAGATGGGTGAGATTTTTCCAGGGACAGTGAGATACAAGAGAAAAGACAAGGGCTGATGCCAGAGCATCAATATTTAAGGGGAAAGTAGAATCAAAGGAGTGTAAGTAGATGACTAAGATGAAGCAGATGTGGATAGAAGAAAACCAGAAAAAAAATTGTCAAGGAAGTCAATGAAAAGGAACCGTTCTACCAGATCAACTTCCACAGAAAGACCAGTGCCCTTTAAAATGGTCCTTTAGATTTTGTCATTTGAAGCCTGTTCTGGTTATCTATTTCTATGTTTTTAATTAAAAAGTCATCCTAAAACTTAGTGGTTTAAAACAACAGAAATCATTATATTATCTCTCATAATTTCTGTGGGTTAAGAATTTAAGGGCTGAGTAGTCTGGCTCAAGTTCTTTCATATAGGTACAGTCAGAGAGTGGCTGGAGCTGGAACACTGTGAGTAGGGAAGTGGCTGGAGCATTTGGGGTTGGCCAGGCATCTCTCTTCATATGGTCTTGGGACCTTGCCAAACCACCTCTCTGCATGGGCTACGTTGGGCTTCCTCACAGTATGGAGGTCTCAGGGTATGTGAGCTGCTTATATGGCAGGTGAGGATCTCATGTTCTCATACATTAGCAACAAACAATCCAAAAAGAACTTAAGAAAGCAATTTCATAAATAATAGCATGCAAAAGAATAAAATATTGATCAATAAATATAATCAAGGAAGTGAAAAAACTTATGTACTGAAAAGCACAAAACATTGCATACACAAATTAAAGAAGGCCTAAATAAATGGAAAGATCTCCTATGTTTATGGATTAGAAAATTCAATATTGTTAAGTGGTAATACTCTACCTAAAGTAATCTGAGAATTCAATGCAATCCTAATCAAAATTAAAATGGCTTTTTTTTTTTTTTTGCAGAAGTGGAAAAACAGCATCAAATTCATATGGAATTACAAAGAGGTCTGGATAGCCAAAAAATCTTCAAGAAAAACAATAAAGTTGAAGGACTCACACTTTGGTTTCAAAACTTATTACAAAGCTACAGCAAATAAAACAGTGTGGTACTGGCATAAGGACAAACGTATAGGCCAATGGAATAAGATGCAGAATTTAGAAATAAACCCTTACATGTATGGTCAATTGATTTTCCACAAGGGTTCCAAAGTCATTACACAAAAATTAACTCAAAATGAATCAATGACCTAACTATGAGAATAAAATTATAAAACACTTAGAAAAAAACATGGAGGGTAATGTTTATGACCTTAGATTTGGCAATGGGTTCTTATATATGACACCAAAAACATAACCAACAAAAGAAAAATTCAAACATTGGATTTTATCGAAATTTAAAATTTTGTTTATCAAAAGGCATTATCAAGAAAGTGAAAGATAACTACAAAATGAGAGAAAATATTTGCAAACCATATATCTGATAAGGGCCTACTGCTCAATATATTTATCTCATAACTCAACAACAAACAAAACACTTTTAAAACAGGCAAGGGGATTGAATAGACATTTTTCCAAAGAAGATACACAAATGACCAACAAGTACATGAAAAGGTGATTAGCATTATTAGTCATTGGGAAAACATAAATCAAAACCATGTGATACCACTTCACACCCATTAGGATGACTACAATTTTTTTTTAAATGGTAAATAAATGGTGGAAAGGCTGTGAAGAAATTGAAGCTCTTGTACATTGCTATCAGGAATGTAAAATGGTGTGGAAAACAGCTTGCTGATCCCATGAAAAGTTAAACAGAAATACCATATGACCCAGCACTTCCACTCCTAGAACAAGGAAGGGCATAACATAATGATAAAGGATTCAATCAAACAAGAGAATATAATACTTGTAAACATTTATGCACCCAACATAGAAGCACCTAACTAAATAAAGCAAGTATTGATGGCTATAAAGAGATATTATGACAGTAATACTGTCACAGTAAGGGACTTTAACACCCCATTGACATCACTGGAAAGATCTTCCAGACAGAAAATCAATAAAGAAAAAGCTGCCTTAAATGACAAACTAGATCAGATGCATTTAATTAATAGTTTTAGAGCATCTCACTCCAAAGCGTCTATTTGAGAAATAATACATATTATTTTCAAGGCCACATGAAACATTTTCCAGGATAGGCCACATATTAGGCAAAAAAACTAGTCTCAATAAATTTCAAAAGATTGAAATCATATCAAGTATCTTCTCCAACCACAATGGTACAAAACTAGAAATCAATTAAAAGAAAAAACTGAAAAACACACAAACACATGGAGGTTAAATAACAGATTATGAAGCAATAAATTGGTCAACAATAAGATCAAGGAGGAAATCAAAAGATACCTTGAAACAAATGAAAATGAAAATACAATTCAAAATATATGGAACCCAGCAAAAGTCCTAAGAGGGAAATTAATAGCAATGCAGGCACACCTTAAGAAACAACAAAAATCAAAAATAAACAATCTAATCTTACACCTAAAGGAACTAGAAACAGAACAACAAACAAAACCCAAATTGAGTAGAAGAAAGGCAATAATAAAGATAAGAGTAGAAATAAACAACATAGATCCTAAACAATACAAAAGATCAATAAAACCAAGAGATGGTTCTTTAAAATAATAAACAAGATTGACAAACCTTAAAACAGACTCATCAAGAAAAAAAAAAGAGAGAGGACCCTAATAAGTAAAATTAGTAATAAAAGAGAGGGAGTGACAAATGACACCACAGAATGCAAAGGATTGTAAGAAATTACTATGAACAATTACATGCCACCAAATTGGGCAATCCGGAAGACATGTATAAATTCCTAGAAACATAAACTCTTCCAAAACTGAATCAAGAAGAAACAGAGAATCTGAATAGGCCTATTACAACCAAAGAAATCAAAGCAGCTTCACAGATAGATTTTATCAAACATTCAAAGAAAATTAACATCTACCTTTCTCAAAACTATTACAAAAAATTCAAGAGGAAGGAAGACTCCCAAGCTCATTTCATGATGCCAGCATTATTCTTATTTGAAAAACAGATAAAAACATTACAAAGAAAGAAAACTATGGGCCAAAATCTCTGATGAATGTAAATGTAAAATTCCTCAACAAAATATTAGCAAACTGAATCCGGCAATACATTAAAAAGATTGTACACCATGATCTAGTGAGATTAATTCCTGGGATGCCAGATTGGTTCAATATTCACAAATCAAGTAACATAATATGCCACATAAACAAAATGAAGGATAAAAAACACATGATCATGTCAATAAATGTAGAAAAAGCATTTGACAATACCCAGGACCCAGTTATGATAAAAATCTTTGGCAAAGTGAGAATAGAGGGAACATACCTTAACATAATAAGGTTATATATGACAAACTCATAACTGACATCATATTCAATGGAGAAAAACTAAAAAGTGTTATCCTTAAGACCAGAAACAAGACAAGAATGTCCACTTTCATCCCTCTTATTCAATGTAGTATTGAAAGTTTTAGCCATAGCAATCAGACAAGATAAAGAAATAAAAGCATCCAGCTTGAAAAAGAAGTAAAACTGTCATTCAAAGATGACAACACTATATATAGAGAACCTTAAAGATTCTACCAAAAAATATTGGAACTGATAAATGAATTCAGTAAAGTAGCAGGATACAAAACAAATATCCAGAAATCAGTTGCATTTTTATACACCAATAATTAACTATCAAGAAAGAAAACTAAGAAAACAATCCCATTTGCAATTGCATCAAAACAATGAAATACCTAGGAGTAAATTTCACCAAAGAGGTAAAAGACCTGTACTTGGAAAATTATAAGATATTAAAGAAAGAAATTAAAGATACAGATAAGTGAAAGCATATACTGTGCTAATGGATAAGAAGGATTGACATCATTAAAATGTCCATACTACCCAAAACAATCTATAAATTCAAGGCAATTCCTATCAACATACCAATAACCTTTTTCACAGAACTTGAACACATAATTCAAAAATTTATATGGAACCAGAAAAGAACCTGAATAGCCACAGCAATCTTGGGGAAGAAGAACAAAGTTCAAGGTATCATGCTACCTGATATAAAACTATGCTACAAGGCTATAGTAATCAAAACAGCATGGCACTGGCATTAAAAACAAGCATATATATCACTTGAACAGAATAGAAAGTTGAGAAATAAACCATGCCAATCTGGTCAATTAATATATGAAAAAAGAGGCAAAAACATACAATGCAGTAAAGACAGTCTAGTCAATAAATGGTGTTGGGAAACCCGGAAAGATACATGCAAAAAATGAAACTAGACCACTTTCTTACATCACAAATATACAAGAATAATCTCAAAATGGATTAAAGATGTAGATGTAAAACTTGAAACAATCGAACTCCTAGAAGAAAACATAGGTAATATATTATCTTACTTTTTTCTTAGCAATATTTTTTCTGATATATCTCTTCAGGCAAGGAAAACAAAGGAAAAAAACAAATAGGACTACACCAAACTAAGAAGTTTTTGCACAGCAAAGGAAACCATTAATAAAATGAAAATACAATACACCAAATGGGAGAACATACTTACCAATGATATATCAAAAATTTATAAAGAAGTCATACAACTGAACATTAAACAACCCAAAAAATAGAATAAAAAAAAATGGGCAGATGACCTGAATAGACACTTCTTTTTTTTATATATGTTATAGAACTTCTTTATTTTGTTTTCGTTTTTTAATTGTTCAAGTACAGTTGTCTCCATTTTCCCACCACCACTTTCCCCTGCCCCACTCACCTGCACCTCCCACCCTCAATCCTTCCCCCATTTGGCTTTGCCCATGGGTCCTTTATACATGTTCCTTGATGACCCTTCCCCTTATTTTCCCAATTTTTCACCTATTCCTCCTCTCTGGTTACTGTCAATCTGTTCTTCATTTCAATATCGCTAGTTTTATTTTGCTTGCTTGTTTCTTTTGCTGATTAGGTTCCACTTATAGGTGAGATCATATGGTATTTGCCTTTTACCCCCAGGCTTGTTTCAGTTAGCATAATGCTCGCCAGTTCCATCCATGCTATCATGAAAGGTAGTAGCTCTTTCTTTCTTTCTACTGTGTAGTATTCCATTGTGTAAATGTACCACAGTTTTTTGATCCACTCAATTACTGATGGACACTTAGGTTGCTTCCAACACTTGGCTATTGTAAGTTGTGCTGCTATGAACATTGGGGTGCACAAGTTCTTTTGAATTGGTGTTTCAGGGTTTTTAGGGTATAAACCTAGCAGCGGAAATCACTGGATCAAAAGGCAGTAACATCTTTAGTTTTTTGAGGAAATTCCATGCTGTTTCCCACAGTGGCTGCACCAGTCTGCATTCCCACCAACAGTGCACTAGGGTTCCCTGTTCACCACATCCTCCCTGGCACTTGTTGTTTGTTGATTTGTTTATAATAGCCATTCTGACTGGTGTGAAGTGGCATCTCATTGTGGTTTTAATTTGCATCTCTCTGATGGCTAGTGATGCTGAGAATCCTTTCATATGTCTCCCGGCCATCTGTATGTCCTCCTTGGAGAAGTTAGACACTTCTTGAAAGAGGACATACAGATGGTCAGTAGACATATGAAAAGATGCTCAGCTTCTGGTCAAGATGGAGGCATAGGTAGACACACTTTGCTTCCTTGAACAACATAAGAAGGATCACAACTAACCTCAAAACAAAACAAAACAAACATACAAAAAAAAAAACCCAAACCTCCAGAAAATCAAACTGTATGGAAGTTTGACAACCAAGGATTTAAAGAAGGGTAGGAGGGGTGGAAAAGGAGAGTCAGGGCAGAGAAGACACAGTGTGGTGGTGGTGAGGTGGCAGCAGCAGTTAGTGGAATGAGCAGTCCCACAGTGATGTGTGGTGGATAAAATCAGTAAGGATATCTGGGGAGCAAACGATCCCAGCTCAAGGCCAGACCTTGCAGACCAGGGTTCCAGCACTGAGAAAATAAAGCCTCATACCTTCTGGCTGAAAAAATCAGTGGCAGTTGCAGTGGTGGAAGAAACTGCCAGTGTCTCAGGAGAGTCCACTTAAAGGGACTGCATGGTCCTAGAATGCACACGAACCCACCCACTCTGGGAACCAACGCCAGGGTAACAGCTACAGGGGCACCAGTCACTTATGAGAAGTAGGTAAAGTGCCAGGAAGTGGGGTGAGTGCTGAGCAAGCCTCCAGCAGCATTGTCCCCTCTCTGACCACTCTCCCACATACAGAACCACAATGTGGTAAAGCAGGTTGCCCCTCCTTGGTGAATGCCTAAGGCTCTACCCCATGTTACTTAACAGGTACACTAAGACAGGGAGTCAAAGAAGCTCTACCTAACACACAGAAACAAACACAGGGAGGCTGCCAAATTGAGAAGACAAAGAAATATGGCCCAAATGAAAGAACAGAACAAAACCCTAGAAAAGAACTAAGAACTGAACAAAATGGAGATAGCTAACCTATCAGATGCAGAGTTCAAAACGCTAGTTATCAGGATGCTCAGAGAACTCATTGAGTACAGCAAAAGTATAAGGGAAGAAATGAAGCTACACTAAATGAAATAAAGAAAAATACTGAAGTGAAAGGAAGGAAGGAAGGGTTGAAATCAATGATTTGGAACATGAGGAAAAAATAAACAGTCAACCAAAACAGAATGAAGAAACAATAATTTTAAAAAATGAGGAGAGAATAAGAAGACTCTCAGACATCTCCAACATGCCATCTGAATCACAGGGAAGCTGGAAGGAGAAGGGGAAGAGTAAGAAACTGAAAATTTATTTGAAAAAATAACAGAAGAAAACTTCCCTAATTTTGCAAAGGAAATAGACATAGAAGTCCAGGAAGCACAGAGAGTCCCAAAAAAGTCGGACCCAAAGAGGACCACACCAAGACACATCATAATTAAAATGTCAAAGAATAAAGATAAAGAGAGCATCTTAAAAGCAGCAAGAGAAAAGCAGAGAGTTACCTGCAAAGGAGTTCCTATAAGACTATCAGTTGATTTCTCAAAAGAAACCATCCAGGCAAGAAGGGACTGGCAAGAAGTACTCAAAGTGATGAAAAGCAAGGGCCTAAATCCAAGATTACTCTATTTGGCAAAGCTATCATTTAGAATGGAAGGGCAGATAAAGTGCTTCCCAGACAAGGTAAAGCTAAGGGAGTTCATCATCACCAGGCACTTATTACATGAAATGTTAAAGGGGCGTACTTAAAAAAAAGAAGATAAAAACTGTGAATATTAAAATAACAACAAACAAGTATCAACAACTGAATCTAAAAAACAAAAACAAATTAATCAAACAACTAGAACAGCAACAGAATCACAGATGCTGAGATCATTTGGAGGGTTATCATTGGGAGGGGGAGAATAGGGGAAAATGTACAGAGATTAAGAAGCATAAATGGTAGTTACAAAAATAGGCAGGGGGATTTTAAGAATAGTACAGGAAACAGAGAAGCCAAAGAGCTTATATGCATGACCCATTAATATGAACTAAGCGGGGGGGATTGCTGGAGCGAAGGGGTGTACCAGGCATAGGAGGGCAAAGGGAGAAAAACTGAGACAACTGTAATAGCCTAATCAAGAAAATATACTTTAAAAAAGATACTCAGTGTCACTAATCATCAGAGAAATGCAAATTAATACCACAATGAGATATTCCCTTACACCTGTTAGAATGGTTATCATCAATAAGTCAACAAATAACACATGTTGATGAGGCTGTAGAGAAAAGGGAACATTTGTGCACTGTTTGTGGGAATGCAGATTGGTGCAACCACTGTGCAAAGCAGCATGGAATTACCACAAAAAATTAAAAAGTGAAGAGCCTTATGACTCAGCAATTCCACTTCTGGGTATATATCCAAAGAAACCCAAAACACTAATTCAAAAAGATATATGCATCCCTATGTTCATTACAGTGTTATTTACAATAGCTAAGATATGGAAGCAACTCAAGTGCCCATCAACAGATCACCAGATTAAAAAGTGTTGGTACATAAATACATTGGAATATTATTTGGTCATAAAAAAGAATGAACGCTTATCATTTGTGACAGCGTGGATGTATGAAGAAGGTATTATGTTAAGTGAAATTAGACAGAAAAGCACAAATAGCATGTGATTTCACATATATGCAGAATCTAAAGAACAAAATATACAAACAAACAAAACAGAAGCAGACTTGTATATACAGTAAACAAACTGATGATTGCCAGTGTGTAGGGAGATTGGAGGGATGGGTGAAAAAGGTGAAGAAATTACAAATTGGTAGTTATAAAATAACCATGGGGATGTAAAATATAGCATAGGGAATATAGTCAGTAATATTGAGACAACTATGTGCTAGGTGGGTATTTGAAATAATGGGGGGGGATCACTTTGTAAGGTATATGATTGTCTATCCACTGTGCTCTACACCAGAAAGTGGTATATCGGGTTAGCCAAAAAGTTCATTTGTTTTTTTCCTTAAGATGGCTCTAGTAACGCTTAGTTGTCTTTAACTTCATTCAAAACAATTTTATTAGATTGTATTGTGACAGCTGTCATATCAGCGTGCATTTAAAAAAACCAACATCCCTGGCTAGTGTGGCTCACTGGATTGAGCTTCAGCCTGCAAACCAAGAGGTTGCCAATTCGTTTCTCAGTCAGGGCACATGCCTGGGTTGCAGGCTACGTCCCTGGTTGTGGGCGCTAGAGGGAAGTGATTGATATATCTCTCGCTCATCCATGTTTCTTTCCCTTCCTTTCCCTCTTTCTCTAAAAATAAATAAATAAAATCTTTTAAAAAAATCAAAATTGGTGAATTTTTCTGTAGCATTTTAATATTGAAGGTGGAAGAAAATACTTGACATTTTCAGCATATTATGCTTTATTATTTCAAGAAAGGTAAAAACACAACTGAAATGCAAAAAAAAAAGACTTATGCAGTGTATGGAGAAGGTGCTGTGACTGATCGAAAGTGTCAAAAGTGATTTGAGAAGTTTCATGATGAAGATTTCTTGCTGGACCTTGCTCCATGGTTGGGTAGACCAGCTGGAGTTGATAGCGATCAAATCGAGACATTAATTGAGAACAATCAATGTTATACCATGTGGGAAATAGCTGACATACTCAAAATATCCAAATCAATAAAGTTATTGGTGAAAATGAAAAATGTGTCTTTTATTTTCCAGAAAAACCATACAGATTTTCTGGCCAACCCAATATAAAATAATATTGAAAGTGAACTATAATTAAAAAAGAAAAATATAAATATTGGTAAAGAAAGTATACACCATCTCTTTTGTTCATTATATAATTGTACATCTAGAAAACCAAGAAATAATAATAAAATAATTCTTGAATAAATAAACAAGGTAAGTTTTTTGTCTACAACTAGCAATAACCATCTAGAACCAGAAATGAAGAAAATATTACGTTCAGAATAATAAGAAAACTAAAAGATAAGAAAAAAAGACCCACATATATGCTGCCTACAAGAGACCCACTTCAGATTGAAAGACACACAGTCTGAAAGTAAAGAGATGGAAAAAGGTATTTCATGTAAATAGAAACGAAAAAGAAAAAGGTAAGGTAGCAGTACTTATGTCAGTCAAAATAAGCCATGGAGTTGTCTGCCTATGCCCTCTCAGGCTATTTTTTGCACCTTTACCTCTGATCTGCCCATTGACTGTTGATCTTCTCCATGACCACTGCCTAATATGCTATTTCTGCACCTCTCCTGTCAATATTTCCCCCCTTGCTGCTCCCCAGGCCTGCCAGTATGTCCTCCACCACTCTGGGCTTCTGGTTCTCACTTCACTTCTCAGGCCTCCCTTGGGTTCCAGTCTTCCAGAGGGTCCCACAAAAGAAGTACTTGGAACCTGGTTGCTTTACATACATTTTCTCAGTCACACAGATGAAATTGCCTGTTATCATGATCTGAACTATGACTCAGGGCACCAACTGTCACTGAGTGGGAGAAAAATGCAAGTCAGGTAGATGCATTCTGATGGAAGTTAGGTAGGCATTGGTGCCCAGAGAGGGCAGACCCAGATCAGAAGGCAGGGCAACAAGCCTGGGGAGGGATCAGGGTGCAAAAGAAGAGGCACGAACAGGAAAGACCCTGAAGAACTTTTCCAGTTTCAGAATTTGTCTTCGAGGTGAGCCTTGGACCCAAAAGTAAGACAAGTAGAGATGGGCTGACTGTGCAGGCCACAGAAAAACTCCAGGGGCCTTCCAAATATCTTTGGTACAAGGACTCTTTGTCATTCATCCTACCACCCTGAATCATTGTTTTCCACTTCAGGCCTGCTGCCAACTTGGGTTCAAGTCCCCCAAACTGATGACTAAAGACATTGGTTTTGAGATAAGGGAGGAGCTGATGAGGAAGGTAAGTGAGTCATGATTGACACCAGGGGAAAGGCAGGGACCCTGAGGACAGAACCAGAGAGCTAAATACTGTGCAGAGCCTTGGTAGCCTCTGAGACCATCCCCAGGGCAGAGTCCATAAGATGGGGAGGGACACCTATAGTTTTATTTGCTTCCAGAGTTGGTGCTTCAGCCCAGCTAATCTTTGGTATAATATTAACTACCACTTCAGCAGTGTTGGATGCCAGGGACAGAAAGAACAAGGTACAAATAAGACAGGTATGGGTTCTAGTTATGCATTTGGCTCAACCAACACTTATATATCATTGATTCCTTAGGACAAACACATTCTGAGAGCTTCACAGACATTAACCCACTTAATCTTCATCACACCACTAAGAGCTTAGTACTATTATTACCCCATTTAACAGGCAAGGAAACTCTGGGCTAATAGAAGTGAAGTCGCTGGTCCAGTACCACGCAGCTAGTGGTGATGGAACTGGGATTGAAACCCTGGTAGTCTAGCTTCTAGGCTCACTGGTGAAGGCCGGGCTGTTTATCCTAGACAGTTGTCTTCAGGGTCATCTCTTCCACTTCTCCACGTTGCCCTCCCCCATCCCCACAATGTGACCCCATCAAGTTGGCCTGCTTGCCCTTAGGGATGGTTAATATTGTATTATGCAGGGGGAGGAAGGGTCTTATTTAAGGGGGCATTTCCTCAGTCCTCTGGCCTCTGGGAATAATTTCATTGTCAGTCTTGGAATGGTGAGGGGAAGGAGGTAGAGTAAAGATAGTGGGAGTGTCAACAGGCCCAGAACCACACAAGGTTCTCACAGTCCTTGTCCCTAGTCCATCCTCTGAGGCTGATGGTTCTGCTCTCAGCTTTTATTTCTGGAGGTAGATTTCACTGAACCTTCTTACTCATTTAGACTCCCCTCCTTCAGTGAGTCTCAGGAAGGTCCCCTTTCCTTCTTTGAAAGGTTCTGTTTTATTGTATTTGGATGGATTCTTTTAAGCCTGCCTTAAACTTGTTGAACATGTAAGCATAGTGTAAATACATTAAAAATGAAATAAAAAGAAATAAGTGGTTTGCTGCTGGGGCTCTCCAGGCTAGGCGAGCACCTGTTCATTGGGTCTGTTTGTCTCTCAGAAGTATTCCTTTCTGGTTGAGGGCTCTAGAGGACATTTACTGGGAGTTGCTTTGGCACTGGTGCAGCAAACTCTCCTCTGATGCAGTGGCTGTGGAGACAGTCCAGTTAACAAAATTTGTCTTCTGGGAGCCCCAAAACTCTCTTCTCTGGGTTTTCTTTCCTTTTCAGTGGTATCCCGTGAACCCTTCAAATAGGCCTTTGGGTCTTGTTCCCTCTCAAGTGTGAATGGCACTAACAATCCCAAGAGAAAGGCAGTCCTCCCCTCTGCCAGTGGTTGGCAGCATTTTACAGAATGGGCTTTTCCAAAGGGACTCAACTCAGCTCACGAAAGTAACTTTCCAGCTATAAAAAACTTCTCTGAGGGGTGAAATGGTGCTTCCCAGGCACTAGGAAGAGAGGACACTGACGTCTTCTGACACAGACCACCTTAGAGGAGTAGGAAGGGTAAAGATCCATCTTGAAGCAAAAGTGGGACTGTAGCCAGAGCCTGGGGTTGGGGAGCTAATGGGAAACAGCTTGCCAGAGGGAGGAGGATGGAATTCAGGAATGGGTGAGGCCGGATGCTGTACCTAAAAGGGGCTGGGAGAAGCATCTTGATTGAGACCAGTTGCAGCTCCTCTGTCTCAGATCTTTGGACTCTGCCCTGGGCAGGCTGACGCCTTATTCCAGAAGACTGGGAGCCAGCAGAGGTTTCTCTGTCCACCCGGACTCCTGGATCCCTGATAAAAAACAGACCAGAGGGGGACTCTCCATCAACCAACCGGATACCTCCTCCACATCGCCAGCCCCTACCCCTGGCTGCTCCTGCCTAGGAAAGGCCTGGAGGAAGAAGCCAGGGAAGGAAGAGGCCTGTCCACTCTCTACCTTTCCTCCATTGGCCCAGCACCAACAACTGAAGACTCCATGGCCTGGGATCCCTGGAGCTGCTACCCCTGGCTTGTCTTCCTCTGTGGTATGTGCATCTCGGTCTTTCCATCGCCTTCCAGGCTGGGAGGACATGTTCAGTTGGAGAGCAGTTCTGGCCTCCACTTCTGGGCTCAGAATAGTTGGAGTGAGGGCTGGGGCCCAGGTTGTCTCTTTTCTCTTGGACCCCTCTCTGTCTTGAGGAAAAATAACACTAGGTCCAGTCCTTGGGGCCCTCAAGACTCAAGTCCAGCCTGGTTTGACACCTTTTCATTCCCACCTGTTAAGGAGAAAAAATGAATATGGCACATTTTAAAAAGAAAGGAAGATTTTATTCAAGACTATTGAAATAGGGACACTGAAATAGGGGAGGAAGATCAGACTCAACCCTGAATACAGCAAAGATGGCAAATGAGCAGAGTAAGGGGGTCAGTGAATGGGAAATTCCTAAGAGGAAGTATCAAGGGTATGGAGATTCTTACTAAACTGGTTTCATAAGATTCTTGTGGAAGGCAGGCCAGGGTGATTGGATATCAAAGGTGGAAGTGAGGAATTAGATCAGATATCAAGGAATGATCAGATATTAATGGTGGGAGATTCTCTCTAAACTCACCTAGCAAGATTCTTGCTAAGACTGGGAGATTCAGAACCAACAAGGACAAGACTGCTGGGCCAAAGTCAAGGCCTACTTGAGAAGAGGGCTCAGAGGAGCCTAATGAAAGTTTGGTCTTTGTCACACCTCTGGTGCCCTGGTTTTCCTCTTTGGTCACAACTACTGGTAACTGCCCAGCTCGGCATCCTCCATACCCACTCAACTTCCAGCTTTAGGGAGGTCTCCCTTTCCTTTGTTCTCTGTCAGTAAGACTTTGCTTATTCATTCAGCACCCAATTTCTGAGTACCTCTCCAGTGCCAGGCCCTGTGTCAAGAACCACAGATGATTTGGCTGCAGAGCCTGACCTTGAGAACCACAGCCTTGAACTCAGAGAACAATCTGGGTGTCCAGAGGACAAAGGTTGTCTGAGTCTTGCTTCTTATGTCGGTATCTTAACACCACCATTTTGCCAGAGATCTGTTCCTGCAGAAATGAGGGCTCATTTTCTTAAATCAATAGGATGGGTATCATCTCGCTTCTTGAGTTTATAAGACCAAGACAACCAAGCAAGGCATTCATGGTGTTAAACCCCAGTCACTCTCCTTTTATCTACACATCAACCCACTCAGAAGGCAAAGGTACAGTGGCAGTGCCCATACTCAGGTCCCCATTACCCTCTGGGGAGGTCCTCCTTAAAAGGTGGGATGATGGAAGAACTTTCAGAGACCACTGGACTTTTAGGGCTCACAGTCTGTGGGACTTAGCTCAGTGTCTGTCATACAGTAAGCACTTAGGAATGTTTGCTCAATGAATACTGAGTGACTCTCCTTAGAATCACACCAAATTTGGGGCACAGCCCAAGTTGGAAACTAAGCCTCCATGTGCTCTGTCCTTTCTGTGGCACTACCCTCCTATGGTCAGCCTTTTTTATACTCAGATATCCTGGGTTCAAACCACTGCCTTACTGTGGCAAAACTTGGGCAAGTTACTAAACCTATCTCGACCTCAGCTTCCTCCTCTATAGAAAGTGAATAATAATACCCACCTCAAAGAATTGTTAACAGGTATCAAATGAGATGCTATAGATAAATTGCTGACTTCAGCCCTGGCTGGCGTGGTTCAGTGGATTGAGTGTCAGACTGCAAACCAAAGGGTCGTTGGTTCGATTCCTAGTCAGGGCACATGCCTGAATTGTGGGCCAGGTCCCCAGTGGAGGGTGTGAGAGAGGCAACCACACACTGATGTTTCTCTCCCTCTGTTTCTTCTTCCCTTCCCCTCTCTAAAAGTTAATAAATAAAATATTTAAAAATAATTGCTGACTTCAGAGTTTGACACATAGGAGGACTTCTTTAATATTAGCCCACCTTTCCCCAACGGGTGATGATGTCAGGCTGAGATTGCTTGTATTACATACTTAAAACTAGGTTGGAATGATAGGCAGATATTTGAGTTATAAGAAATGGTACAAGTGGGCCCTGAATTTAAGTAAACCCAGTGTATATGAAATTAGATTTAAAGAAGGGTAAAATGAAGGTAGGGTGATTATTTAGCGAGATCCTCTAGAGCATTTCAAAGAAAATTTGATTACAAAAATTTAATTTACAGACAACTTTTCCAGTTCAGTAAACCCTGAAGAGACCCAATTAGATTAGAAGAAAAAAAATTGATTTAATGAGCACTAAAACCCTTCCAAAAGTGGCAATCACTTGTCAATGAATCAGGTTTCTTTGATTGTGACCCAGAGTGCCAACCAATTCAGCCTAATTGCCTATGAAATGTGATTATTTTTATCCTCAAGGAGAGTTGGATAGCATCGTGTGTTTCAAAGGATAGAGGGCCTGCAGGGAAGGAAGGAGGGTTGGGGGAATAGGCCACTGCACTTTCTAGGAACTATCTAAATGCCAAGTGACCCTGGATTTTTCTCCCCGTTTCTAGTTTGTGCCTGGGGCCATGCAAGGCCGGCGGACCTGAGAAGAGGGGACATGAGAAACTGTTCAACCAGCCCTCCTGTGAGGCCCTGGCGCAGCCCACCCCAGCCCCTGCCCCAGCCCTGCCCTACAGGTCCCATCATCTTCCTTTTCTCCTATTGGCTCAGTTGTTAGCCTCTCCCTCTACCACCCTGTCTCCTGATTTTCGGAGTTTGGGGCCACTGTTTCTAACATCCCTCAGGAATGGCAGGACATTCTCAGGTGTCGGACATCTGCCCGTCATCCCTCCCTCTCATCCATTCCCACAGCAAGTTATCTATTTCTGTCCTGGCTTGGTCTTGGACAATCCTATTTGAGGGAGGGAAGAGGGGGAAGGAGGAGAGTGGGAGGCCCCTAACTAACCTTTGGCTGAGTTTAGTCAGAGGCCAAGAGGAGGATGGGAGGAAAGAATTCTAAAGGAATAGTGAAAAGGGAGGCACAGATGGGAGGAGGAAGGAAGGCAGGTTAGACGAGCCAAAGGAAGGGCAAGAGAGGGAGGCCTGGGGTGTGAAGACCTGGAGAAGGCCCAATAAATTGGAACTGAAAAGTCATCAGCTTCTTGGCTGGAGACCAAAGTGATTGTTTCCACAACCAGAATAGGGTGAAAGAGCTTCCTCAGGCAGGGGTAGGCCAAAAGGTGAGAGCTAGTGGACCTGTCAGCATCCAATAAGCCTTAGGAGTACATCTGCTTGCATTGTCAACTTTATGAGAGCACTGGGGCATGCAGGTGTGCGGGTCAGTCACATTACTTTTACATTAAAACAAACATGGATATATTGTGGAGTAGAGGGAAAAAGAAAACAAAATAAATAAAACCCCCCATACTGTATTTTAAAGATAAAGCAGCCTTTTCAAAAATGTCTAGCTTAGAGGGAATCTTTCTGGACAATGTCCCAAAACCCTGGGGGTGCTCGTGTATCCTGCTCTGTCATTGAGACCAGTGACTGGAAACTTAAAAAAGTCCCCAAGGTAGGGTTGTCAGATGAAATACAGGATGCCAAAGTATGTCTGAAGTTCAGATCATGTATAATGTTTTATGTAAATATGCCCCAAATAGTGCATGGCACATGCTCATACTGAAACATTATTCGTTGTTTATCTGAAATTCAAATGTGACTGGATAAGTATCCTGTATTTTCATTTGGTAAATTGGCAAGGCTACCTCCAAGGTATGCAAAGAGACTTTCCCTTGCAACTCTCACCCACACCTCCATCCTAGACTCAGGTCCCATTGCTGTCACAAAGGATTCCTCTCCAAGCTATTTAACACTTTCATTTCTGTTCAATTCATGCACCTTAATCTAGACTAACCCATAGCATCAGCTGCTGCCCAATCCCTCTCTAGGCTGGCCCAGCCTACCAACCCTACCAGCCTCCAACCCCTGCCTAAGAAGAGACTGATGGCTCCTCCGGATGCTGGGGGCCCAGGTGTTATTTTCTCTAAGCAATGTGTGTCTGTGTGTGTGTCGGTGTCTTCCTGTCCTGTGTCAGTACCTTCCAGTTACTGTGGTCAACACCACAGTGCAGCTCACAGCCCTTCGCCAGCAGATGCACACAAGGAATCTCTCTGCCTATATCATCCCAAACACAGATGCCCACATGGTAAGGAATGGCTCCACCCCCTACCCTTGCCCTTTCTGCTACCCTGGGGCGGCCTATGAGAACATGCCACAAACAGGTTGTTAAGACTCAGGAGATGAAGGCAGAGGAAGGATTTGACAGGCAAAGGGAAGGAAGTGGGGAGCTTGGACACGGGTGTTTGGGGCAGTTGAAAGAATGCAATCCATTACATAGGAGAGAAGACATTGCCAAAGCTTGACTTCAGGCCATAAAACTATAAACAACTTCAGAATGGATTTTGATCATTTCCTAGATAGCACATTCAGAAGGAATGTTTAGGGTACCCTGCCCTAGGAGGTTAGAATGTGGGCTGGGAATTGGACCTGAAAAATGCTAAGCTCCCTTCCCGTTCAGCCCTTTGCATAACCTAATGGATGGAGCATGGAAATTATCCACAGCCCCAGACGACATGAGTTTGGAGTATAGGCTGGGGGAGAAAGAGCAGACAGGAAACAAGATGGCCCAGAGAAGAACTCCTTTTCCCAAAGCAGTGCCCCACCCTTTCCCATTATTGTTTTCCACTCCATCCCACCCACTTTTCCAACACCAGCCCAGTTGAAAGAGGAGGAATTTTCAGTGTCACTAAGAGTACTTGAATTAATTTTCTCACCTGCTGGGAAAGACTAAGAACCTAGGGTAAGTGTCTAAATTTCCTGGAGCCTAAGTTTCCCCTTCTGCAAGATAAGAATAATGAAATCTTTGTCTGAGGACTATGAGGACCAAATACAATAATGTGTATAGCCCTCCTCAAAAATTATTTATGATGCACTCAGTATACTATGCTAGACTGGGCAGAGAGGGGCACAGTTGGAGAGAAGGACCCAGAACAACCAAAAGATATGATCCCAGACTGCACAGAATTTGCATTCTGGCCTTTGAAGAACAGTCAGTCCAGTGCTAGATGTGGGGTTTAGACTTTAAGAGATATGGCTGTTCAAAGGAAAAATCCTAAGAGCTGGGGAAATTTCCAGGGGGCTTCCTGGAAGAAGTGCCCAGCATGCCTGGGCTTGTAGGACTGGTAAATCTGACCAGAAATAACTGGGATATGGTTGGGAACCTTCCATGTGGGGTCTGAGTTCATGAAGAAGGCTAACAATGGTGTTTTTGGTTTCCTAGAGCGAGTACATTGGCGAACATGACAAGCGGCTTACATGGATTACAGGCTTTACAGGGTCTTCAGGTGACAACCATTACCCTGCCCTCCTTGCTTCTGTTGATAGACTCAGGTGTGGTCACAGATGCCCTGGTGTGGCTAGTTCTCAGCAGCTGGGACCCCAGGACCTTGTGTCTAAAAGACCCTTGCTTCTCTGCCTCCCCTCCACCACTCCAAAAGGTGTCACCGGGGCAGGTGCCCCATAAGGTTCCCTAGAGCATGCATCTCATAATTCACCAACCACACTTCTGCATGAGGCAGACAGTCCTCCTTGGCTTCCCTCCCATGCTCCCTGCCTCTGCCACAACCAGGCCCAGCCTGACACTCCCTGGGCTCCTTTTCTGGGACAGTTGCTATTCCTATGTCTAGCCACTAGGAGCCCACTTATTCCCTTCACACAGTGCCTCACTTGGGGACAAAGTTTTGCTTTGCTGGTCTTTTTAGGGAAAACATCGCCTCACATGGCCAAATGAAACACAAATGTAGAGGCCTTATACAGGGTCTCAGTTTCT
This sequence comes from Mormoops blainvillei, assembly GCA_004026545.1. Classification (NCBI taxonomy): domain Eukaryota; kingdom Metazoa; phylum Chordata; class Mammalia; order Chiroptera; family Mormoopidae; genus Mormoops; species Mormoops blainvillei. The sequence goes on along the minus strand of PVJD01008095.1, from coordinate 35,339 downwards.
GAAGGGGTCTCCCACCTTGACCCTGGCCTTGTGAATGAAATCCAAGCTTCCCTGTCGATCCTTAAACATTCATCCTCTGAGCTTCAAGCTACTTTGCCTTGCCCATTATGGGCCCGTCTCTTTGCCAAAGATGCTGGATTTGGCTTCTCTGCCTACCCTCAACTAAGTCCCTGGCTTAGTGTCCTTCTAAGCCACTGAGTCTTTATATTGACTACACCATCTCCCCTGAGAGCACCCATATGCAGCATCGACTCTTGAACTGCCAAAGCAAACCCCACCCACTTCTCCTATTAGATGCCCTAATGTCTCCCTTAGGAGAGGCTTTCAACACAAAGCAGGGCACCCTTTCTCCATCAAGGTTCTCTTTATATCTCCTGCCTCATTTTCTTCCAATGGAGGAGAGAAACTCTTTCTAGAGGCCCCTGTGACATTCTCAGAGCCAGCACTGTATTGCACATGCACTAAAAAACCACATCCCTCGCTTTCACTCTCACCTCCAAGTTTCTCTGTTCTGCCCCAGGAACTGCAGTGGTGACCATGGGGAAAGCAGGTCTCTGGACTGATAGTCGCTACTGGATTCAGGCTGAGCAGGAGATGGACTGCAATTGGGAACTCCATAAGGAAGGTAAAAGGGTCGCACACATTTGTCCCCCAAGCCCTGGAACCCAGACTAAGTTCAGGGATGTACAGGTGAGGGGGGATATATTCAAGGGCATGCTTGGACCCTATGGGAAGCAGAGGAAATTCAAGGTCATCCCTAAAGTTTGAGGCTGCTATCAATGAGGACACACATGACATGGCTGTCACAGGAAGAAACCTGGCTAGAGGGTCTGATGCTGGCTCTGGAGGTGACCTCTCTTCCTTCCTGTCTTCCTCTAAGTTGGCAGTGCTCCCATTGTCAACTGGCTCCTCACTGAGATTCCTGCTGGAGGGCGTGTGGGCTTTGATCCCCTCCTCTTCTCCATTGGTAAGTTCTTCCCCCAGTGCCTACATTCGTCTTCACCAATGAGGGTGACTCAGCTTTCCTGGGATATAAAGAAGCATACCTTGGTAGAAGGTAGAGTAGGGTGACTCCAAAGATAGAGTGTTTGAGCTTGTAGTTGCAGAATATTTTGCAACAAAAATGTATTCATGGATTATGTAATGAAAATATATTTAAAAGACTGATTATATATTTTTAAAGTCATGAGTGCAGAGACCCAACCTAGAAGGCTCAGAGAAGTATTAAGATCTAGCATATAATTAGGCTAGGTTGTTCTTGAACACAGAATGATCCTCTGTGACCTAGAACTCTACCAATTAGGGCTCTAGAATCACTTGGTAGCCCCTCTTCTGGAAGGCAGCTTGGAAGTCTCAAAGGAGTCAAAAGAGCTTCTGGGTAAAGAAGCACAATCCTCTCCCTCCAGGAATATAGCTCCCTGAGCTCTGGGGCCCCAGCTTACTGGCCAGACTGACCCCAAGGATGAAGTCCTTGTAAAATATGCACTAAAGGCTTCCACTTTAGGAATGACTTCTTTCACAGCATTTCCAATGGCCTGAACATCAACATTCCTTTGGGCAGTGGCACTGAAGTTCAGCTAAAATAGACAGTATCACTCTGGTCAGGTGGCTCAGTTGGTTGGAGCATTGTCCTGCACACCAAAAGGATACTGGTTGGATTCCCAGCCAGGGCACACACTTAGGTTGCAGGTTCAATCCCCAGTCAGGGCGCACATGGGAGGAAACCGATCAATGTTTCTGTGTTACATCCATGCCTTCTCTCTCTCCATCCCCCCCGCCCCACACACACACACATCAATAAAAACATCCTGGGGTAAGGATTTTTTTTTTAATTTTTAAAAATAAAATGGATAGTACCAAAAGAGAGCCCCACAGCTATCGGCACTTAATGAGTTTAGCCAATTGGCTGTGGAGAGCATTGGAGTGGGCTCAGAGAAATTAGGCTTTGGAAATGGGAAGAGGAAGGTGAGAGTACATGACTGAGAGGGCCAGACTGCTTGGACAGGCTCTGGGCTGCTGGGGCTGCAGGAGCAGAGCAAGACACAGAGTGGATAAGGACTAATCGTGCCTGAAAATTGTGTCATGATTTTTCCTGAGGTATAAGTGAGCAGGGTACAAGTGACTTCTTCCTTTCTCTGCAGGAACCTGGAAGAGTTATGACATGGCCTTCAAAGGCTCTAACAGAGAGCTGGTTTCCATCAAAACCAACCTCGTGGACCTGGTATGGGGGTCAGAGAGACCTCCAGTTCCAAACCAGCCCATCTATTCCCTACAGGAGGAGTTCACAGGTAATTCCCCAAGCCAACTCTCATTCCCAACATATAGCAACATGGGTCCCTGCTGCTGCTATTTTGGTTGAAAGATTTTTTCCTAAGAGGTACCAAAGTCATGGTCCTCGAACCTTTGAATGTACATTCAAAGTGCCTGGGATGCTTGTTTACCATTCAGATTTCTGGGCCTCTTCAAAAGTGAGTCTGAATCAAAAGGCCCTCAGGCCATATTTAGAAAATGCTGGATTAAGGATGTTAAGATTGAAGCGAGAGGGAGCAGGGATGGAGAAAACAAGAGAGTCAGAGAAAGATGAAAAATAACACACACTTTTGAAGAGAGAAAAAAAACAAGATGTGAGTTGCTTACCTAGTGCTGAAGACCAGCTGGTATTGAATCATTCAAACCTTGACTTCCAACCCTCCTATGATGAGGAATTTAAATTTACAGTTGCTGGGGTTGGGTGAGCCTGGGTGGACAAAAGGAGTAAATAAGCTTGGGGTAATCTGTGGCACAGATTAGGGTTACAGCTGGACCACAAAGGAAAACTAACTGACCCCCAAAACTCTAACATCAATAATCTTGACCCTGCTGACACCATCTAAAAACATCATAAAAGAGCAGTATGCTCTATGATTCTTGTTAAGTAGTTACTAAAATCCTGGCAGGACTAGGCTAATGACTGTGAACCAGTGTCTTGGCCACCACCACCTCCTATCTTCCCGGGGAATTCTGGAAGAGCCTATGGACTTGGATTCCTCGGAACATTGGGCAATCTGAGAGGCCCCTTTCCACATGCAAGTTCAGGTACATTTGTTGTTTGGAAAGGAGTCAAAAAAGCAGGAGGGAAATTTCAAAATAGCAGTCTGATGAAACATGTTAAAACTCTGTCCAATTTTCTTTATCCGTTCTGATGTAACTTACAGAATCATTCTTTCTGCATTTTGACAGTTTTTAAAGAAACTTGCTATCAAGGCTGTTCAATCAAAAATAAAACTTAATTTGTTCAGATAAAGAAGGGCACAGTTATGTCAGGAATGGGAGGGGATAAAGAGAAAATCTCCCAGAACTGAGAGACAATTTGCATGAGTTTTGTCACTTCCCACAAGTGAGGGGAAACCGAGCCATCATAGGCTGCTAGTCCTCAAGGAAGATATTCAAAGTTCTTGAGTCTCTAAGGTTATAGAGATGAGAGACTGTTTCTACAGCAACTTCCAGGCTTTGAGGAGCGGAAAGGGCAAGGAAAAGAACGTGAAAAGTTAGTTACTCAAAGATAATTGTATGTATCAGACACTTTAAATTTGCCTTCATTATTTGTCTCAAAAATGTCACATTCATAAACCTTGAAAACAATTCTAAGTGAAAGAAACCAGTCAGACAAGCTCCCATATTGTATGGTTCCATTTGTATGAAATATCTGGCAGAGGCAAATGCACTGAGACAGAAAGCAGATTAGTGGTTTCCAGGGGCTGGGAGAAGGCAGGAATGGAGAGTGACTGCTTAAGGACTATAGAGTTTCCTTTGGGGATGATGAAAATGTTCTGGAATTAGATAGTGGTGGTAGTTGCACAATCTTGTGAATGTCCTTAAAGCAACTGAATTGTGCACCTTAAAATGGCTAAATGATACATTTTATGGCGTGTGTATTTTAACACACTAAAATCAAATGAATCTTAAAAAGTATCATACCCAAAGCTTTGTTTCTTGTTGACTCGTTTTACCTGTTTGCCTAAATTTTTTTAATGGCATTATTTATGCTCATCTCTGAGCTCAACTAGGACTTTATTAAGGGTTTATGACCTTCTGCCAGTAAATTCCTAGCTCTGTGTAGAGGTAGACTCTCTCTTTACAGAGAGCAGGAATAACAGATGAAAACTAAAATTCCAGGATCAGGATACAAGCATTCCAGTAAAGGAAAGCTCTGTGACACTGAGTTTAAGCACAGGTTTGGAAAATGACAATGTTAGCAAGATAGTCCAATGTCTGTACAGATTAAGAGTGTGAGCCATGCAGTCAAATGAATTGGGTTCAAACCTCAGCTCCACCACTTGCCAGCTATAAGACCCTAGATATGCCAATTTGCTTCCCCTAAGACTCTGTAAAATGGGCCAAGTAAGACTTAAAACAAAATATACGAAGTGCTTAGCCCCGATCTGTGGTTTATTAAGCACTGGGGTTACTGCAGGAACGAGGCTTAAACATGGCCCAGTCCTATTCCTTTGCCTTTCAACTAGGACTGCTCTCCTGACCTCTGTTCTACATGCATATTTATTGATCAGAAAGTTATACCAGATTTACTATACCCCAAGACACCATTCCATGTGCATTATAAGTATCAATTCATTGTAAAGGGGGGATGAATGGTGACAGAAGGAGACTTGACTTTGGGTGGTGAACACACAATTCAAAATACAGATGATGAATTATAGAATTATACACTTTAAATTATTTAACTTTATTAACCAATGTCATCCCAAGAAATTCAATGTATTTTTAAATATGAATTAATTTATCACCATAACAACCCTAATGATAGTATCTTTATGATCCATTCTCATTTTACTCATGTACAAAATAAGATACAGAAGTGCTCACTAATTTACCCAAAGTCACCCAGCTAGTAATGACAGAACTAGGATTTGAACACAGATAGCCTGGGTCCAGAGCCCATATCCCTAATGACTACATAAGTCAAGTTTGTTTGAAGAAAGAGTTTTACTGCTTTTAAATAAGTGAAAAAGTATTGCCCTAAGGGAGCCCCCTCAGAAAGAGTGTCACAGAGAAGGTATGTTACTCATGCTTTCTTTGGGCTCCTTTGCTTCTAGGGAGCACCTGGCAGGAGAAGGTATCTAGCATTCGCAGCCAGATGCAGAAGCATCCCAAGGCCCCAACTGCTGTGCTTCTGTCAATGCTTGATGAGACAGCCTGTGAGTACAGATTTGCAGACCTGTGTGGGCACCTGAGTCTCCCAAACCCCCAAACCTACTGGGCCCTACAAGCATAGGACTCTTCCCCCAACTACCAGGTACCCACTAGCTCTGAGAGCTCTGTGGCTATGGCCTATGGGAACTAAGGGGTGGGGGAAGGAGATCATTTCTGCTGAATAAGGCAGAAGGAAGCCCAGGGCATGCTGGGGCCAGCCTCCAGGTCACTGGAGGAATGGCCTGACCACAGTAGCAAAGGTTTCTGTCCCATGAATGGGAAAAACCCCAACAAACTGCCCCAGAAGCCCAGCCACCAGGGATGAGAGCTATGGACCTTTTATCCCATGGCATTCACACACCCAGCTTTAGCACCTAGTGCAGCTCTGTTCTGTCCTTATGTGACTCAGGGCTTCTTACCTGACCCCAGCTCCAGGCTTCAGATAACCTGGGAACCCACTGGAACTATGTGCTGACTGCTGGCTGGGTATCTGCATTTTTCTGGGACAAAGGGTCCATAGCTCTCATCCCTGGTTCAAAGACATATTCACTCACAAATGCTAAGAAACATGCAAAGGTAGATGAAGCAGGTATGCTGCTGGCACTCTTTAGGGTGCCAAAGCAAACAGTGCGGCATGGGCATCAAATTTGCTGGCTTCAGGCAGTTCAGTCTCATAAATGGTCCCATCGTTCTCTTCCCTAGGGCTCTTCAATCTGCGCAGTAGTGACATCCCTTACAACCCCTTCTTCTATTCCTACACGCTGCTCACAAACTCCTCCATCAGGTATGCCTTTTCCTTTGCTTGCTGTGGTGGACTTCCTCCAATTTCCACCCCTCACTGCTCCACCACTTACCCCACCCCAATATGCAGGCTTTCTATGAGCTTGGAGCTACTCTTGACCCTTTGATCCCTGTTCCCACCTGCTCCAAATCTGGTCTGTTCTGCTCCCTGACCTCCAGAAACAAAGGGCCTCTGGTCCTTTGCATTGTCCTTAGAGGCTCTCTGGTCTTGCCTCCCCACCCAGGTTATTTGTAGACAAGAATCGCTTTAACTATGAGACCCTGCAGTATCTGAACTCCAACTGCACAGGCCCCATGTGTGTGCAACTTGAAGATTACAACCAAGTCTATGACAGCGTCCAAGCCTATGCCTCAGGAGCTGTGAGGATATGGATTGGGACCAGTAATACCATGTATGCACTCTACAAAGTGATACCTGAGGTGGGTTTTCCAGGCCCCCACCCAGGCCAAACATTGCCCCACTCCAGCCCTGATAAGTCTCATCTAAAGTGAGGCTACAGCTCTTCGGTCATATAGGCAGTTGGTCAGTCAACATTGGTGCAGTGAGTCCCCTTCTAGGCCTTCCTGGGAAGAGAAGGAAGAAGAACTGGATGCCTGCCCACAGAAAACCCAGACATCGACAAGGGAGTGAGAGAGAGTACAGCCTGATAAAGCAGAGGCTTCGAAGTCACCAAACCTGAGACTGAATCCTAGTTTTGCTCTGAGGTGGCTGTGCAATGACCTTGGACAACTGCTTAGCCAAGTTGGACCTCTGTTACCTCACCTGTAAAATGGTGATAAGAGTCCCAACCTCAGAGGAGTTGCTCAGAAGAGTTTCAGATGAGATAATGCGTGTAAAAAACCCAATGCCTGGCACCCAGCAGGTGCTCAATAAATGGCAGATGTTAGGGTATGATATGTGCAGGAAACTCACACTGTCAAAATAGCCCATCAATTGGCAGAGACCAGGCTCTGATATGTCTCAGACTGCTGGTGACATCCAGAGGCAGGGAATGATCAAGGGGCAAGGAGGGAGGGAAGGTTAAGCTGGCTATGGAAGACTAGGCAAGAACTGCATAGTCAGAAAGCACATAAAGAAAAGTCATTGCCACCATAGGGATGGGCAAGTCTCTCCTCAGCCAGGCTTTCCTACTAATCCTTTTCAAATACCACTGTGCCCTGAAAAAGGTTCCCAGATCTCTTTTACTCTGCCCATGACAGGAAAAAGTTGTAGCAGAAACCTACTCACCAGTGATGGTAACCAAGGCGGTGAAAAACAGCAAGGAGCAGGACCTCCTCAGGGACAGCCACGTAAGTCCATGGGCAAGCAGAACAGTCTTTTTGAGCTCCCAGTCTGATGGGCTAGAAAGAAGACACTGCAGGGTGAGCCTGAAGAAGCCCCTACACTGAATCAGAGAAGTGGACACAGAATTCCTGGGCACCCACCAGTGTTTTACTCCCTTACTTCCAGCATGGTAGTGGTTCAGAACACACTGAAGCCAGGGTATCAGAGTTCAAACACCAGCTTCTCCACTCACCTCCTAGCTGAATGACCCTGGGCAAGTTGCTTCACCTCTCTGGGCCTCAGTTACCTCCTTTGTAAAATGAGGATTATAATAGTAACCTACAGCAGAGAGTTGTTTTGAAGATTAAATAAATGTAAATAAATATACAATGTATATATTATATAGAATATGTGCATATGAAACACATATATTATAAGTAATACAGTCATCCTTCGATATCTACAGAGGATTGGTTTCAGGATCTGCTCAGATACCAAAATCTGCAGATACTCAAGTCCCTTATGTAAAAAGGTGTAGTATTTTCCTGTAGCCAACACACATCCTCCCATACACTTTAAATTATCTCTAGATTATTTATAATACCTAATACAATGCAAATGCGATGTAAACGTAGAATGGGGCAATGATAAGTTTACAGTTGTGAGTATGCGAAGAGTGTATTCTTGTACCGTTATTTATTAATTATTATATTATTTCTATACAAACAACTATAAGCCTACTTTTGCCCCATCCTGTAGTTGTTATAGATGTATTGCTTAGGGACCAACTTTATGAAATTTTTTCAAACATTTTTGATCCATGGTTGGTTGAATCTGTGCATATGGAACCTGTGGCTATGAAGGACTGACTGTATATAATAAATATTAATAAATTATTAATATATTTAAATATTTAAATATATTAATTCATTATAAGCCCTGGCTGATGTGGCTCAGTGCACTGAGTGCTGGTCTGAGAACCGAAAGGTCACTGGTTCACTTCCCAGTCAGTGCACATGCCTGGGTTGTGGGCCAGGTCACTAGTTGGGGTTGTGTGAGAGGCAACCTATGAATGGATCTTTCACACATTGACGCTTTTCTCCCTCTGCTTCTCTCTCCCTCCCCCTCTCTCTAAAAATAAATCAAATATTTAAAAAAATATATTCATTATAATATAAATCAATATATGATATATAATCATATATTAAATAAAAAGGTGTATGTATATACATTTAAATACATTTGTATATATATAAATACATAATTATATAAATGTGTAATAACATATGTTATATAAATGTGTAATTATATAGATATAATTATATATACACATAATTATTATGTTAAATGATATACTCCTATGTATTGCTTTGAGCACCATCTGGCAAGGTTAAAATAAGTGTTCACTGTAATGATTTTCTCACCTGGCAAGAAAGTGGCTTACTGTTTTGAATATACCTGTTAAAATAAGGATAAAGCACCTCATTTTAGAAAACTTTTTCTTATGGAAAATCTTAAACATATGTGAAGGTGGAGAAAATAGCATAATGATCCCCCTGCACCATCACCAAGCTTCAGCCATAATCAAGTCATGGCCAATCCCATTTAATCTGCAAGTTCATATTCCCTTCCTCCATTCTCCACCCTCTGCTGCTGGGTGACCTTGAAGCAAATCCCAGGTATTATATCCTTTCTTCTGTTAATATATCGGTATCTCTAAATGATAAGGACTCTTTAAATGAAACATCACCGCCCTGTGATCATATAAATAAACATTAACAGGGATCCCTTAATATCATCAAATAGCCAGTGAATGCCTCGTGTTCTTCCAGTTCAGCTCCCAGAGCAGCCACCTGATCTCGTCTATTCCTAAGCCTTGACTGAGGTTGTTCCTCAGCCAGATTCTCTACTTGCCCCACTCCAGGTACGGGATGCTGTGCCCGTGATCCGCTACTTGGTTTGGCTGCAGAAGAACGTGCCTCAAGGCACAGTGGACGAGTTCTCAGGGGCAGAGAAGCTGGACAGCTTCCGAGAGTAAAGGACCACGGCTATCCTTTATGGCTGACTATCTTTTAATGTGGGGATGTTGGAAAGGAGGGGGACTTGGTCTCCATACTTAGGGGGAAGACCTTCCTTGTATTTGGGAGCTTCTTTGGAACAAGGAGTGACAGGTTTTTGGGTGGTCCTGGAGTTGGGCAGGGAGTGTTGGAAGACATTCTCCAGCCCTCAATGGCAATCAACTTCAAGGGCTACAACCCAACCACGCCCCCTAGTGTCTGCTTCAGGCACAGGCTGTTCTGCCTGGGGGAAGCTGGTTCAGGTTTATTGGTTTATGGACCACTTGAGAATATCAGCTTAAGGAGGGAGGTTTCCTGAATGCACATTTGGCCCAGGCCATAGGCAGACTGTGGGTTTGAGGTGCAAGATGCTGCTCCTGGGCTGGAGAAGTTTTAAAATACAGGGCACTAGTTTCTTCACCCTTGCTTTACCATGAACGCACTGTGAGTCATACAGGTCTTGGTTTCCCCATCTGTAAAATGGAGGTGGAGGAGGAATAACTGGTGTCTATACTTCCTCCATCTCTAACCTTGAGTGCTCTATAAGTGGCAAGTCAGGGCTTGGGAAGATGGAATCAAGAGGTGGGGCTGGGAGAGTCTGGCAGAAGTAGAGGCAGCTGTGACCTTCGTTTCCCCTTGTTAGATATGAATGGGCCCAATTCATTGATCACTCTTGCTTTGTACATTTCAGGGAGGAAAAATTCTCTTCTGGACCCAGTTTCAAAACCATCTCTGCCAGTGGTCCGAATGCTGCCATGGCCCACTACAGGTACTTCAGGAGAAAAAGTTTTCTAGGGCTCTGTGGGGGGATCCCGGTGTATGCACAAGGGGTGTGGGGATGGAGGAGGGAGTGATCTGGGACCTAAGTCCATATTAAAGCTTTGAGGCTTTTAGCACCGTGGAGGCTAGGGGTGGGGAGTGGAGTGCAGTGGATGAGCTGAGAGTCCTCAGAATTAAAAGCCCTGAGGTATTTTTCCTCCAAGAGGCTGGGACTTTGTGAGTGCTCACAGCTAAGCTATCTGGGAGGGATGCGGGACTGCTGCTGGATGCTTTTCCTTGGCCTTCTGTAAGTTATATATGTTAGCTAATTCTTAAAGCTCACGAATGCTGGGAGAATAGCCTGGTCACTCAGTCTGAACCAACTAAAGTGGGCCCAAGATGTAGGCTGGCCAGATGTTTGACTCCATAGGGAAAAAAAAACACAACAAAAAACACCTGTAGGCCTGCTTGATGAAATTAGGGGGATCAAGCTGTCCAAATGCTTCAATCTGGCACGGACACAGCAAGGATAAGTCAGATACCCTCCAAGGGCTGGCTTGGCCTATCCCAGAATTCCCTCCCTTGGCATCTCACAAGCCCTCATCTGCCTTGGCCCAGGTAGGAACTCCTTGGCCCTACCAAACCTTGCTCTCCAGCCCCATCCTTGGGTACCTTCTTTTTCTGCACCCTGGCTTTTCAGGGACCTCTGCTCTAGACATAGCAGGAAGCTAGAGAGAGTCCAGACCCAGCTCCTTCCCAGCTTCACCCTGTGGATTTTTGCAACCCCCTTGGCCTCTGCAGACTGGCTTCTCCTTATGTAAAAGAGATGACTACAGTGGGTGCTCTCTAAGGTTCTCCCAGCTCCCACATTCTAGGCTTTCCTTCTCTCCTCTCTGGAGGCCAGGGCCTTGTTGGCGACGTACAGGACAAACAGATACATGCTGAGGACATTAATGGCAGAAGCTGTGGACTTTCCTAGGGGTACTTTGGGAGATAATGACTTCCCAAAAGGAGTCCACTTGGAAGTCTAACATCCAGGGGTGAGGGGGAACTCCTCTGCTTTCATTCAGGACGCCCACCCCACCCAATGCATGGATAAGCTGCTCCTTTTCTGAGGATCTCTCCCCTTCTTAGCCCGACCAAGGAAGTACACCGCAAGCTGTCCTCGGATGAGATGTACCTGGTGGATTCTGGGGGACAATACTGGTATGTAGCCCCCTCCATGCCCTGGCCTGGCTATCTCAATACTGACACCCTGGGCTGGCCAAAAGCTGGTCAAAGCTGTCCCTTCCTGGGCACAGATTCTTCATCTGAGAAAGAAGAGGACTGCGTTGAATGAGCTTTCCAATTTTTACACTTGGCGGAGGGCAGGGAGGTGTACAGTAAGAAACACACAGAGGCCAAAACAGTGCGGCTGAGCATGTAGCACCTCAGTGAGAAGCAGGAAAGGACTCCCCTTGCTCAAATAAAATGTTTTTAAGCCCACATATTATTACACAGTCTGAACAGCCATGTTTAGCAGTCCTGCCTGGCTGCACAAACAGTACACCCATACTCTCAGCCACTCATGCACACCCTGGACACAGCCCAGAGCCATATATCCTCCTCAGCCCCCTTCCATCCCAATGGGATGGGTGAGGTGACCATGTCAGTGAGTAGGGTCAGAACTGAGCCTCCAAAAGCAACAGGCAGGCAAGAAAAGCCAGTTGATACATGGCACGCCCATCATCGTGGGTATGTGTCTGTGAGTAGAAATGTGTGTGTGCTCCTCTGAGTGTATGCAAAACCACATGTAGGGCATGCACAACCTCCTATGTAAGAGGGTGCTGTCCTCCTGCACCAGGACTCCACAATCTGTGTATCCACCTGTGCGTTATCATTTAAATTATTAAAGAACCATGAAGTGAATGACATCCCTCTAGATATGTTACCACAGCACAGTGCATGACCTGAAAACCCAGATATGATGGCCATGCAGAATAGGTTAACCTCATTCCATCCAAATATGTGACCAATCATTCACACAGGAGCTGAGCTGAGAACTGGAAGGGTTTCCCTTCTGATCCTAGGAATCAAGTAGACTGTGGGAAACTTAGACTGGGGAGGGAGGGGATAGGGAGTGGGGAGAAGGGGTGCCAGAACTAATGCACGAGTAAGGAATAATTTTGAACAGTTTGCCATCCTCTATCCTGTAGAAATGGTGAATGTGCTAATGACAAAGGCACTTCACATGTTCTGAGCACAGGTATGGGAGCCAGCATAGCAGGCATTCAACCTAGCAACCTTTCCTAGTCACCACTGTAGCTCTTTGTGTACTGGATACAGCCAATGTGCAAAGGGGAAGTGAATATGTGGGGCATTGCTGGACTGGGGCATGCTCAGAGCAGGGTGAGGCCAGGGAAATGGTCACCTCACTTCTTCTCTCCTGATGAAGTCTGCTGCACCCTGTGACCTGCTCCCAAGGAGGAGTTCCCAGGACTCTGGGACCATTTCTCCCTTCCCCCTCCCCCAGGCGTGGCCATATGGGGCATCCTGGGAGAACAGCTGCAGCTACAAGTTGGAAATCAGACTTTTTGGCTTCTGGCTTCTGGCTTCTGGCTTCAATTTACTGGAATTCTGAGCAAATTCCTGGGTCAGATTCATGTTTACAGTGGAGCAAATGTGGGGAGAGTGAGTGCTTGCTGCAGGTCTGCCTTCACTGAGGCTCAGAGAGGGACACGGTCTCCTGGCCTCAACTGCCTCATTTGTGAAATGGAGATAATCAGGCCTGCTCTATCTCCCTTCCCAGTGAGCTGCCAAAAGTGTTCCACAGATGGTAAATAACTATCTGAATGTGTGAGTGTTATGCTCTCTCTGTTCCTCAGTTTCCCCATCTGTAAACATGGGACAACCTCCTCCCATTTCCCACAAAACCTGGAAGAAGCCTTGCTTTTAGAGTCAGCCTGACCCAAGCAAACCAGTTTTCAAACAGCCAGAAAGGGGGCCATGGAGTTAGAGTATGTTCGTGGGAAATCAGGATTGACTGACCATATAGTGATTTGCGCTTGATAGCTTTGCAGAGGCCCTTCACGCATAAATACTGAAGATGGACACTTGATGATGGCAGCCATCTTCTTCCTTTCACTTTCCACCCCACCCCCATTCCAGCCCTGCCACTCAAACCCCCATGGAAAGCATGCAGGAAGCACATAGCCACTATCCCTACCCCGAGGTAGGGATTCAGCAGAGCTGGACAAACTAATTTTCCTTCTACACAGGGATGGAACCACAGACATCACAAGGACAGTCCACTGGGGCACCCCCTCTGCTTTCCAAAAGGTAAGTATTGGAACTAGATTTCCTCTACCCACCCTCATTCAAGGGACACCAAAGAAATCACTCTACTAAGAGCCCTTTCATTTTACAGAATCTAAAACTGAAGCCCAGAGAGGTTAATAGTTTCCCAACGTTCACACAGCAAGTTAGTACCACAAAACCCAGTGTTTCCAGGTACTTCCCCAGAGATGTTTCAGGTCACCAACAGAACTTCACAACCTGTGTGGCTACTTGTGTGCTCTCATTGAAATTACTACATAACCATGATGTAAATGGCATTCATTAAGATGTGCCCAAGCTTGTCATCATCCCACTTCGGTAAAGCAATGAACGAATATTTACCTGGTACTGTCTGTGTGCCTAGACCCTGTGCTTAGGGGAAAGGAGGAAGAAAGGCATTCCAGGAAGAGAAATAGCACAAGCAAAGTCCCAAAGGTGGAAAGGAACTGGAACTTTTCAGCAGGCAGTATGGGCTGGTCTGCCTAGTGCAGAAGGGGCCTCATCTATGTGTACTAGGGGCCTCTGGGGAATGTGGCGTGCAGGGAGCTGCATTCATCCATTCAGCAAGCAGACTGTGGTTCAGGCATTGTGCTGGAAACAGAGAAAAAAACCAACACTGGTTAGGCCTCAAGGAGCTCACAGTTCAGTGGGTTAAGTCCACTGTCCCAGGCTGCCCCTGCCTGAGATGAAAAACCCATGTTTGTGTGTGTGTGTGTGTTTGTGTGCACGTGCGTGTGCACCACCTCAGAGAGTGATCAGGAGAAAAGTCTGCTGTCACCCCACTTTCCTTTCTTTTTCCACAAGGTAAACAGCCCTGAGTGAACAAGGCTGATTTGACAGATTATGAGACCCCAACCTAAACTTAAAACCTTAAGAAAACTAAAAGATGATTATGATAATGGTAGTAAAGACACTGACCTCAATTTAGGTATTACTCTGTTTGGAGCACCTTACGTGCATGTGTCTCCCTACTCTTCCCAGAAACATGAGCTGGTACTGTGATTGTCCCATTACAGATGAGGAAAGTGAGGCACAGAGGTTAGAGTTGCTTGCTTAAGGTCTCAGAGTTTGTGAGTAGCGAAATCAGAATTCCAACCCAGGGAGTTTGCCTTCCATTCCCCTGCTGTCACTGCCTCAGCTCACCATTGTCTACAAGTATTCAGTGGACCAGCCAAAGAAAACTGCATGGACCAAGCTCCAGCTTTGGGAAGATACCCCACAGCCTCCTCTGGCCATCTTTCAGGACCTGTGTGACCACACATGAGCATGCGCCTCCCTCCCAACAACCCCCTCCCATAGGTCTGGGCCCACATGCCTGCATATATACACAGGCCAAGCAGTGGGAAACTCTCAGGCTCTCCCTCTTGTGCACCACATCACTTCTCCCTCTTCTCCCATCAGGAGGCATATACCCGTGTGCTGATAGGAAATATTGATCTGTCCAGACTCATCTTTCCTGCTGATACGTCAGGTAGGTTTCCATTAGACCCAGACCACCACCCTGGGGAGGCTAGTGAGGCAGGGATTATTATACCATCATCCCATACATTGTATAGGTAAGAAAATCCAGCCTAGAGAAAGAAAGCGATTTGCCCAAGGATGCACAGAAGGTCAATAGGTGAACCAGGACTTGAACCCAAGCCTCCTGCCTCTTAATCTAAAGGTAGCTCAGGTTGGAGAGGATTCCTGGAGGAAATAGGTGTCTTGATGAATGGGGAGAAATTGTAGTAGAGTCATGAATCCAGCTAATAGGTACAACATAAGGTGTGCTGGAGATAGTACATGCTTACTTGCCTCTCAGAAGCCCCTCTCCACAGGCGCCCTGGTAGCTGGCTTTGAAACAAAAGAGCAAGAAGGAGCAAGGTGAACAGTCTGGGGCCTAGCCGACTGATTGGGGGCCATCTCTCTTCTAGGACTAAAGTTGGAAGCCTTTGCACGCAAAGCCTTGTGGGATGTTGGACTCAATTATGGTCATGGGACAGGCCATGGCATTGGCAACTTCCTGGGTGTGCACGAGTGTAGGTATCTCCTCAACACTCCCTCAAGGCCCCCCCTTCTTCTGAATGTGGTAGAGGCTTTCACAGTTATGGAAATGACCAAGACCCTCAAAGATGCAGTGATCTACCCAAGGTTGCCCAGCTGGTAAGAGGTGATGCTCCATGGGGTAAGTGAGAAATGCTGGCAGCTGGCCACTCCTGCTGTCTGCCTGGCATCTGGGAGGTCCTCAGAAAGAGGAGTGACAGGTCTATACCTAGTGGCTGACTGGCATAGAGCCTTCAGAAATAAAGGCCAGAGCCAATATGGTCTGTACCAGTCCCAGGTAGACAATGATATCAGGGACAAGTGCTGCTAGAGGACCCCAGAGCTCCGCAGTTACCTGCTGTTCCCTGGAGTCTGCTAGTTTCCAAGCTGGTGAGTACTGCAGAGCTGGCACCTTACCAACATCTCCCTTTCCAGGGCCAGTGGGATTCCAGTCCAACAGCATTACTATGAGCAAGGGCATGTTCACTTCCATCGGTATGACTCTCGGGCTCCTCCCTCCATCCTCACCCCAAGATTAGGCCAGGACTGCAGTCTAGGGAACAAAATAGGCACAGGCACACCTGTGCTCCACTGATGCCCTCCGTCTACTCCCCACTTTCAGTCCCAAATGGATTGTCCCACCCTAGCCCCAGGCCCCTTCAGCCCATTCCCTCATTTTGCTCTTTGGAGTTGGTTCCTGGCTGTAAATCCAAACTATAGAGTCTCCAATCCAATGCTAGGGTAACATAACAGTGGCACACAAGGATATGGGGGTACCTTCAGAACCTAAATGGGTCCTAAAATCTTCACCACTGGGCTACAAGGGAGGGTGAGGAAGCTGAAGCCCAGCAGGTTGTCTCTGGATAACCAATGAACATCTAACAAGTGGTGGGTTGGCCTCAGCCACCAGCAGAAGGCGGCCAGGAAACCATCCTCTGTAGCCACTCCTCAAATGGTACAGGAAGCCTGGGCTCGGGTCCTCCGCTTGCTTAATGGCACCAGCGTCTCTATGTCTCCCAGAGCCTGGTTACTATCAGGATGGTGAATTTGGGATCCGCCTTGAAGATGTGGCCCTTGTGGTAGAAGCAAAGACCAAGGTAAACTGCAACTGAGATGGGCTGGAGGTCTTTACAGCATGGTATTGACTTTGCACTGTGTGTATGTGTTGCGGAGAGGGGTGTACAGAAGATCAAAGAGCACTTGAATGCGTGGACATGAATTCACTTAGAGTCTTCCTTAGCTCCAAAAATATTCTCAAACCTATTTGCATATTAGAATATTAGAATCATCTAGAGAGATTTATTTTTTAATGCCAGTGCCCAGGTTCCACTCCAGACCAAATGAATCAGTATTCCTGCCCTAAATCATTGGTTCTCAATGCACATAATATTCACCAGGGTAGCTTGTTAAGAGTAACAATTCCAAATAACAGCAACCAACAAAATAAAATACCTAGGTACAACCTTAGAAAAACTTACATGGAGGAACTCTCTATTCAGGGACATAAAAAAGGATTTAAATAAATTATGCTGCCTGGAAAGAAACCTCAATATTATGATGATGCCATTTCTCCCTAACTTAATCTGTAAACTTAATCTGTAAGTCAACCTCAATTTCAGCAGTACTAGCTGGGTGCCCTCATAACTTTACAAAATGATAGTAAAGTTTATTTGTAAAAATGAACATAAAAAGAGCTACATTGCCCTGACCCATTGCTCAGTTGGTTGGGCATTGTCCCACAAAACTAAAGGTCACTGGTTCGATTCCCAGTCAGGGCACATGCCTAGGTTAGGGGTTCGGTCCCTGGTCAGGGTGTGTACAAGAGGTCAATGTTTCTCCCTAGCATCAATGTTTCTCACTCTCTCTTTTTTCCTCCTTTCCCCTCTCTCTAAAAAATAAATAAATATTTTTTAAAGTAGCTATGTAGCTAGGAAAATTCTAAAAAGAAAAAAAAAGAGCAATAAGGGAAACTAGCTTTTTTAGATATTAGCACATGCTATGAAGCTACCATAACTAAAACGGTGTGACACTGGAGATGGGAGAGGCAGGTGTGACAATGGAACACAAGAGGTAGCCCAGAAATAGACCTTCTAATATCCATAAGTGAAATGGGAATTTAGTTTACAATAAAACTAGCATTTCAAAACAATAACGAAGAGAGAGGTTGTTTAATAAATGGAAGGGAGAACAAATAGCTAATCATTTGGGGATGAGGATTAAACTGAAGAACCTCACTATTGCAACAAAATAAAATTCCAAAGGAATCAAGGCTTAAATGTGAAACCATAAAAGATCTAGGAGGAAACCTATATGAATTCATTTTTAATCCTAGGGTGGAAAAGGGCCTGTCTATGTAAGTAAGACCTGGAAGCCACAAATAAAAGGATTGATAATTCTAACTAAATCAAATAAAAATCATCCATGTAGAAACAATACCATAGTTAAAATATGTATCACAAACACAGCACATGTGTCAGAAAAAAGGCAAATGTCCTTTTTTACCACGACCTTTTACAAATCAATAAGACAAAAACATAGGAAAAATGGAAAAAAATGGGCAAAGGATGTGAAGAGGCAACTCACTAAGATCAACACAGATGATCCATAAATGTGAAAAGATGTTCAATCTAATTCTTAAAGAGATACAAATTAAAACAATAGAATACCATGTTTCACCTATCTGATTGGCAAAAAATGAGACTTTGGTGATACCCAGTGCTGGTGGGTCTGTGGGAAACAGGCACTCTCATACACTCTTGGGGGAAGTACAAATTGGTACAACCTTTCTGAAGGGCAGTTTGACAATATCTATCAAAATTCCTATTTAAAATGCTTACACTTTTTGTCTCAATATTCCCTCTGCCAGATATATACATTCTGGATATAGTCACAAAAGGTCACCAAAATGTTTCTATACAGTGATGTTGACTGTAGCATCAATAGTAATAATTTAAAGAGTAGAAACAACCTAAATATCTATCACTGATTTAATAAATCATGATCCAAATATACTCTAGTTCCTTACATTGCCCTTAAAAAGAACAAGTTGTGTCTCTCTATGCTAATATGGAGTGGTCTCCTAGGTTTACTACTGAGGTGGTGTGGGGAAGAGAATGTGCAGAATAGTATATGATTGGGTCTATTTTGCTTGAATTTAAATATATATATATATATATATATATATATATATATATATATATATATGCCTAAAATGTTTTCAGGAAGGAAAGCAGGCAGGCAGGAGACTTTCAAATTTTATTGGGTACCTTTTTGTACTTTGAGTTTTCTAAGCACATACATGCAAGAGTTCTGTGAGAGATCAAAGTTATGGGCTATTTTTCTTCTTTATACTTATCTCTATAGATAGATCCATCAATAGATACATAGACAGAAATTTGGATAGATATATATAGATACAGATAGAGATTACATAGATGGGTATAAAAATCTAATACTTACCTTTAAATTATTTAATTGTATGTTCCCAGCCCTCTCCTACAGATTCTCACTCCAGTGGTCCTGAGGGTTGGGTCTCAGAATCTACACATTTAACAAGCTCCCTAGGTGCTCTGTGGATACACACACTTTCAAGAAGTACAGACCTAAGTCTAATTTTAGGAATCGGGAGGGAAACACCAAAGATGGGATGCTAAGTGGTAGAGAAGGGGTAGCCAAGGACAATGTCAGAGGCTAAGGCTTCCCCTGAGTCTTGGGTTTGACAAGGGTCAGTTACCCTTGCCTGTGCCTGTGGCTTCTGGGTGGAGTGTTCCAGCCTGTCCTTCGACCTAGCTTCTCCTCATTTACTTTCTGCTTTCCCATCTTCCTTGTGGCCTTCCAGTATCCAGGGACCTACCTGACCTTTGAAGTGGTGTCCTTGGTGCCCTATGACCGGAACCTCATTGATGTCAGCCTGCTGTCCCCAGAGCAAGTGAGTGCCCCTCAGCACTGGCTACCCTTCGGCCCCTGAACCACTGCCTGTATTCTCCACCCTGGGTTTCTTTCACCTTTGCTCCCCCTACCCCAAGACCCTCTACCCTTTCTTTGCTGGGAAGGTCCACATTGATGGCACCTGTAGGCACACACTGAGGCATTCTTTCCTCATTTACCAGAGACCCCAGAGGTTCTAGAACTCTCCAGTCAGACCAGCCTGCCCAACCCCAGGTAGTAAACTCCTGGGGAATCTGAGACTGGGTCTCTGGATCCTGCCATCTCAAGTCCTAGAGCTAAAATCAATCATTTTGCCTCTCTGAGCCATAGGCCCCTCTTCTCTAACATGAGATAATAATGCCTGACCTACTTTCTCTCATTCCCAGGCCTGAAATTCACTCCTCCCTCCACCCATACCCCATGAAAATCACTATGACATTAAACTGCCACTGTGTCAAACTGCCTCTAAGAAGCCCCAGAGTATGCCTGTGGCTTGATGGTGGCTGAGGAATCAGGAGTGAAACACCAAAGGTGGAATGCTAAGTGCATAGATCTCCTTTGGGAATCTATGGGGTATCTATGGTTAGCTGGACCAAGGTGGGCAGCAAGGGGTTGGATGGCACCAAGACCTCACCTCTTGGCAGCTCACCCTGTGGAAGACCTCATCCCCCCTACCTTTTGCAGCTCCAGTACCTGAACCGCTATTACGAGACCATCCGCAAGAAGGTGGGCCCCGAGCTGCAGCGGCGCAAACTGCTGGAAGAATTCGAGTGGCTGCAGCAGCACACGGAGCCCCTGTCTGCAAGAGCACCACGCATTGCCTTCTTGGCCTCTCTGTTGGTAGTCTCCACTATTGTCATCCTCGGCTGGTGTGTCTAGAGGCCTAGGACTCCCTTGCTAGCCCCCTCGGTCAGCTCCCTTCATCCTGCACCACCCATTCCCCAAGAGCTTCTGCTGGTCCATTGCCTGGAAACCTTTGCCCTCAGCCTCCTTCTCCAGGACCAAGCCCCAGGGACCCAGGGATTCTTGGCCACAGGCAGGCCCCCTCTGGGCTTGTACACCTTACCATAGGCTCCCCACCCCGGGATAGAGAACCAGCTAGTTCCTTTCCTCAGGTGAGCCCAGTAGTTCTAACCTGTAACCTGGTAGAGGTTAACCTGTTGCTGCTGCCTCCCAAAGAGGGCAGTACCTTACCCCCAGGGACTCCATGACCCTGGGACAGCCCCACCTTAAAACCACCAGAGCTGTTCTCTCACACTGAGTCCTAACTCCTTGGTCTTCCAACACCCTTGAGGCTGCCTCTGGCCACCCCCACCTGTCTACTATGACCTCCTAGTTGCTCCCCATAAGGTAAAGGAAAAAGGGCTGCTTCCAGGCTTCCTATTGGGTCTGGAGAGAGAGAGAGAAAGGAAGGGTAGTTGAATAATCTGGTGGCATACTGCCACACCAGGGTAAGGATGTCCAGCCAGGGAAGGGGTGCGTACACCAGACCTCCAGCCAACATGTGAGCCCATCGCTCCTAAACCCTGGGTGAGCTCCACACCAAGTGACAGGATAGGGAGTTAAGCCATAGGAATTTGACCAGGGAGTCGGAGGGAATGCAGGAAGCCCTCTGGAGTATGGCCCTACCCAAAGTTAGGAACAGCCTGAAGAGTGACGCCGAATCACTATCTCACATTTCCCGACTTGTGGGTGCCCTTTTAAGTTTCCAAAGTGCAGCCACAGTGACAATACTGTGAAATCTTTCAGCATCCTTGGATGACCATTAGCCTATGTGGCCAGTGTCTGGTTTCCCCATTTTACAAATAGGAAAACTGAACTCCAGGCAGGTTGGGACATAGTGGAACCAGAATGGGCCAGCAGTCCAGCTCTTTTGGCCTTTGACACCATGGAGAATCCCTTAGCCTTCCTCCCAGCCCCTCCTGGTCTCTGAGCCCATTGTTGGGGCAAAGGAGAGTTTTCTCTGGCCAGCCCAGCCAGCCGTTAGCCACCTGGGCTCACATCCTGCTAGATACTTAAAACAACCTGGCAACGAAGCCTGCCTTTGGGTTTTGCATTGTGTCTGCTGTGTTGCTGAAGACTGCTATTACCTGTGGCTTTTGTGGTAGGGGGGGAAGGGGAGGGGGGGGGGTGGGGGTGGGGATGTGAGGTTCCCAGAAGCTCAGTTGGGGAGCACATGTGCTTGAGAATGTGCCTGTAAGCATGCGTACAGTGTTCCTGTGTTTGCATGCATGCCACGCCCAGCCAACCACCTCCTGTGCTAAAGGCCTTAGAACCTTATGGAGGGGACAGAGGGGAGTCTCACACTGGGGTTCTTGTCAAATGCGGTCCAAGAAAGTTGGGATCGCCACCTTTGCTTAGAGGAGCATAGTCAGAGGGAAGACAGAACCAAGTCTCTGAGGTAGAGTGCTAGGCAAAGGTACTAGGCAGAGGAGTCCTCCAGCTTGGGACCACCAGGCTTAGTTTACCTGTGGCAGATGTCACCAGCGATGCTTGCATCCAAAGGCCCCAACTCTGAGCCATCCTCATTGAGAGCGTCTGCTACTGAACAGTGGGTCTCTGTTGGCTGAGTCATTTGCTCCCTCACATGCTCACCCCACAAAGACAGCTGCTAATAATAAAATTAAAGGTACCGTCACCACCATCATCATTATCACCAGTGCTAGCATCTACTGAGTGTTTAGTATGTACCAGGAACTCTACTTTCCGGGCATTCTTTAAAAAATTTTTATTTTATTGCAGTAAGAAAACTAAATGTGATTTCTACCTTCTTAATAAGTGTTTAAGTATACACTAATGCATTTTCTCACTTAATTCCCGTGCCGATGAGAAGGTTCTATTATTGTTCCCATTTTAAAAGAGAGGCTTATAGAGATTAACCAACTCACTCAAGGTTACTCATCAAGGAAATGAAAAAAAGCAGCATTCAAACCAGTCACATGACTCTAGAATTCACTCTAGAAAAGGGCAAGGAGTATGCTCATACCCTTTTACAGATGAGAAAACTGAGGCACAACCAGGACCACACACCTGGTGAGCTGTGACTCAGTCCCAACTTGTGTTCTCCACACTATGCTGCTTCCCCAGGGCCTTCCCCTCCCAGACCTTTACTTTTGGGCCCTGACATTTGTTCCTGTGAGTATGAAAGCCTACGTGCAGCAGGAGGGCCCTGGGTGTCTAACCAAGACCCACTCACAGGCATTTCAACCCATGGGGGCTCACATGCTCCATTCTCCCGCCCCTGCTGAAGACCCAGGGTTCTGCCTTGTCTCCACCATGTAACTTAACTGCCCTTTCCAATCCACCATCTTGGGATTGGGAACTCCCACCCCAGAAGCATGGCTGCAGAGGAGGTTGCTGCCACCCTAGATCTTCCTTTCCAGTGTCCTTTCCAGACACACTGACCATCCTGCTCTAGTGCTTGAACTCTGGATCAGGCAGGGAAATATTCAGGGTACACACAGCTGGGCTAACATATGTGGGAGCACTTGAGACATCCATTCCTATGAATGAAAGATAAATAAATGCCCTGTTGGGCTTTGGTCCTTTGTCTTTGTATTAGAGGATGGGACTTACCAAACCCCTCCTCGCTCCCTGATTGCCTCTGTGATCAGGCCATGTAGAAAAGCCCCTTTTCCCAGGAGTTAGGATTCTAAGGTTCTAGTCCCAGCTCTGCTGGCTATGTGACCTTAGGCAAGTCTCCTTGCCTCTCTGGCCTTTAGTTATCCCTCGTGTAAATGACTTGTACCCCCTTCCCAATGAGATTACGGTAAGAAGCCCATAGACAAGAGATGATAATGCTACTATTTTTCCAGCATGACTTCAACTCTTGTCTCGCCTTTGGAGGTAGGTAAGGAAAAGTTTTGGGACCTAATTTTTATATGTAAATCATAAAATATAGACAAGCATTTGAGAAAGTGTCTAATTTATGTTTTACTAGCTATGCTCCCTAGAGCCCAGGCTTCCTCATAAATGTCACAATGGCTGCAATAGAAAGAGCTCCAGCCAGAAGCAGCCCATATGGGCTTCTCATCAAATTGTATTGGAAGTAGTTGCCAGGCCAGCTTCATGGGTCATCTGCCTGTGCAGTAGTGCAGTAAGCGTGAGGCCCTACAGTTGATTAGATGCTCTGCTTAGAAGGGCCTACTCTTGATTTAATGTTCTGTGGTCACAGTCTTGAAAATTTTAATAATCCTTGAACAAGAGGCCCCACATTTTCATTCTGCACCAGACTCTGCTAACTCCATAGGCAGTTCTGGCTAGCAGCTCCTTCACCAAACAAATAAACAAAAAGTGGGTTTGATCCTTTCATTGAACACATGGGAAAATGTCAACAGCAGCCCAGAAATGGGAAGGGACTTGTCCAAGGTCATAGTACCCATTGGGGCCAAAGCTAGGACTAAATCCCTAGTTGTCCTGACTCAGCTCTGTGCTGGCTCCTCCCTCACTTTCGGTGGGTGTTTGTCACTTCCTTACTGCCTCCAATGAGCAAATTGGGGCCCAAGGAGAGCTGTGTGAGGTCATACAGCTGTGACAACAGTGGTTATGATGGCACTGAGATACATTTCTTAATGCTTTAAATCATTTTTGGAAGAGGAAAGAGCATAGGTAAAATGATAGATACACACATACACACACACACACACACACACACACACACACACACACCAAGTCTGGATGGTTCATTTTAAAACTAATGAAGTCAGTTCTCACTCATTTGCCATCCAACTGGCTCCAGGTTTTCATGGACTGGGACTATAGGATTAGGGTTGGCTACTCTTCACCCAGCTAAACCACGTCAGCAGTGAATTTTACCAACTCACTGGTCACTTCCTCAAATCAGTGGTGGTGCCAAAAAAAAAAAGAAATATGAAAGATTCAATAGCAACTGTTTCCTCCCTGTCTATCCATCCCTTCCCTCCAAGGCTGTCTCAACTGGGAGTAGGAGGCACTGCCCAACCCCACCCAACCAGCCAACCCTTGCCCTAAGGCCGCCCATCTTCTCACTTCCTTGTTTCTTTGTGAAACAGGAACTGAGCAAGTAGAGTAAAATGGGTAGTTGAGAAAGCCCCAGTGGTCCATGGCAAGACCGTGAAGCTGAAAAGCTAATTTCACTCCCAGCCATCCCACATAAGTAGTTCTAGGCCCTCTTACTTGTCAGGCCTCCTGTGTTCTAGTATAGCTTGGGCTGGGGGACCCTTCCCTTGACAAGGTTGAGACACAAGGATATGAGCCATAGGATCATGTAGCAGTGATTCAGGTGGGGCCCAGATGAGATATAGAAGCAAGTACCAAGGCAAGAGAAGCAACACTGGGTGGAGTCTAGAATGAACAGAAGTAGAGTCACCTACTGGGCACCAAGCACTTTCCATGAGCTAGGCACTGGGCTAAGAACTCTCTGTACAGATCGTCTGAGTAACCCTGTTTACTTACACACACACACACCATTCCCGCTCCCCAAGCAAGGCTCACATTATCACTGTCATTGTCTTCACTAGACCTTATTGTCCAAGGTCATATAGCCAGTAGGTAATGTACAGTGATCCGAATCCAGTTCTGCCTGACTCCATTTCTGCGAGGTCTTCTCTTGCTCCCTCTTTCCTAGAACCCTAGACAATTGTCCCCTAGAATACTCAGTAACTTTTGTCCTTGTAACCTTGGGACAGAGGCCATGACAGAGCAGTCCAGTCACTCCCAGTCTCCCATAGAAAGGGCCTCCAGTGAGTTTTTATCTGAGCACCAAAACCCAGCCTCCTCTTCTAATGGTAACTGCCATGGCTACCTGCAGGTGTTTTCTTGTTTTTAAACCAATAACTTATCAAGAGTTCAGAGATTCAGAGATGACTGTCTCTCTCTCTCTTAACAGCCAGTGATTTGGTTGCACTGTCCCCAGTGTCCCCAGAGCTGCAAGTTCTGCGTGTACTGTTTGTGTACTTGAGGAGTGGATGCTTCTCACCCAGGTCCCTTGCTCACCTCTGCCCTCCTTCTCCCACTTGCATTTTTGCTCTTCTTGCCCTCCCTGCCTAAGTTTACCACCATGAAATCTGCTAATGGATCGGGCTAACAAGTGGACTTTACCTTGGAAATGCCCAGGTATTTTTCAAGGGACTATATCGTCTCTGCTTGAGCATTTCTAGACATAGAAAGATCATTACTTACCAGGGCTCAGGTGGTACCATTTGAAAATTGAAAATATCTTCTTCGGAAAGAACACAAGCCTTCCATTGATCTGTTCCCCATCATTCCTGGCCACCCAGAGCACATTCCCTACATTAATGGTCCCCAACCTTTTTGGCAGCAGGGACTGGTTTCTTGAAAGACAATTTCTCCACAGGCCGGGGGTCAGGGGGTATTGATGGTTTTGGATGATTCAAGTGCATTACACTCAAGCTCACCTCCTGCTGTGTGGCCCAGATCCTAACAGGCCCAGACCGGTACCAGTTTGTGGCCCATAGGTTGGGGATCCCTGCCCTACATGACAGCTGTCTGAAGTCAACTTGCTTTCCCACAGAATCCTCTAGGCCAAGTACTACAGGTCGCAAGTACTCCCCAGGTTGACGAAGGCTCCCCTATAGGTCACCCTAGTTAATCAGCCCTAGCTATCCAGCTATTGTCCATATGATATGACTCTCAGATGCCCACCCTATCCTCTTTACTCCCCTCTGGGAGTACGTCCCTGTGGCACCTAGTCTGACACCTGATCAATGTAGGGTATCAATTCTCTAACTTCCTCTTTCTGGTACTCTGCATCAGGGGCACCTGAACCATGATAGCATGGGCTATGGACCAAGAGCAGACCTGTGTTTAAAACTTGGCCTGCCCCACTTCCTAGCTGTGTCTTACACAGTTTGCTGAACCCCTCTGAGCCTCAGCTTCCTGCCTGGAAAATGGGGATAGCAATGGTGCCTTCCTCATAAGGTTGCAGTAAAGTTCACCATGTATGTAGCAGGGAGAGGTGTGAACAATAATCATTTGGAAAGTTTTTCCAAATATAGGTACCCCTTGCTATCCAAACTCTTACTTTCTCAAATCAGCACCATACCCATTTGGAGAGTAAAGGATGCTTTCACACATGTCAGGGTCCCACCTGGCCCAAATATCTTACCCTTGATCTTCTACTAAATTAGGATCTCTCAGGGGGTGCAGGTGGGGGCCTGCTCTATGTGAACATAACCTATGAAGACCTTTGTGTCTTTGGCAACTCTGTGTGTATTCTTTGAGGGTTCAGATAGATCTCACTATCAGTACACCACCCCCCAACACAAACACACCCCACAATATTGCTGCTAAATCAAGGCTCTCCTGCCCCACATTTATAAGGGGCACATCTTTGCAATAATGATTCCAGTTTAAGCTATAGTCAGCCCTCTGTAGCCATGGATATTGAACCCATGGATATGGAGAACTGACTAAGGGACTTGAACATCCGTGGATTTTGGTATCTGTGGAGGGTCCTGGAACCAACCCACCCTTGGATACTGAGGAGTGACTACTTGGCTCTGGGGACTGTGTTGAGATTAATGTGGTTTTTGGCAAAAAACAAGTGCTGGGCAAATGTAACCGTGCTGCTCCACCTAGGATGCAAGCTCCCAGGTGCAAGGAACAATGACAGTTATTTATATCGAGGTGGCTAGCAGAGGATCTGGCCAGAGCTAAATCCTAGGTTCTATCTGCCAGGCCATTATCAAGTCTGAGGTGACATTATTCAGTGAAATGCTGACCCGCATCACTTCTTCAGCTGAGGGCTTTGCGTACCTGAAACATAACCTATAAAATGCAAATGTGTTGCCCAGAAGGGAAACATATTTTGGGTGTTTAGGACCCATTAGCCAGCTGGGTCTCGACCCAGGCCAAGGCAGTCTGCTGGGAGAGAAAAGTTGGGGGAAAGCAGATCCGATAGGAGAGTCCTGCGCTCCCAGAACAGGGTCTTCTGACCAGAGGAGACAGGTCTTATCTTAGTAGGCGGCCAAAAGAGGGCGGGGCTGAAAACCTTCGCTCCTTTCGTTCAGAATGGCTGTACTACTACTCTCTGCGCTCCTCTCCGTGTTTCTCTCCGAGGTCCCCTCAACACACCCGCCCCCAGCTGCCTTTTCCCAGGCGGCCTGGTTACATGGCTGCCTTTGAAGACTCTGCGGTTAGAGTGTGAGCTCAGCTCGCTGCCTAGGCTGAGCAAACAGGAAGCGGGGCACATCCTGCTCGCGGGCCCGGGGCAGGGAAGGTTCTGCGAGAGGCTCCCTTCTTGGCCGCTGCGGGCCGCCCAGCCCCAGGTGCCCCGAGGCCTTGCAGCCCCTGCAGCCGAGTTCC
Organism: Mormoops blainvillei; assembly: GCA_004026545.1. NCBI lineage: Eukaryota > Metazoa > Chordata > Mammalia > Chiroptera > Mormoopidae > Mormoops > Mormoops blainvillei. The sequence goes on along the minus strand of PVJD01008095.1, from coordinate 7,700 downwards.
TCACCCAGCACCCCGCGTGGCTGCACTACCGGTCCTGATCACGACACTGGGCACCAAAGGCCCGGTGGGTTCTCAACACCGTTGCTGGGCTCCTTCCTACGCAGAGCAACCTCAGCGCTTTACACACTCGGCCCAGGGTGGCCTGCGAGGGGCTTTCAGGCTGGAAAGTGCAGGCCCGCAGGGAAGCAAGCTGCGGTGCCTTTTTATGTCTGCCCAGCAGGCTGAACCAATGAAGTGTGGTTTCAGCTTGGGAGAGAAGACTTTGCCTTTCTTGAGTTCACCCCAAACCATGGATGGTTAGAGAGCGCGGGGCAGGCTAGGGGGTAGGAGGGAGGAAGTCACGAGAACATCTTGGGAACAGGGAAGGGCCAGCTCGGGATTTCACAAGCGCTTTTAAAAAGATGTGTACCTTTTACTCCAAGATTCCCCTTCTAGAAATTTATCCTGAGGGGAAAATCGTGGATGTGAATATTTACCTTAAGTAGGTGCAATAAAGAGTAAAAAAAAAAAAAAAAAAGTTAAGCCGACCTAAATTCATCAGTACCGGCCTGGTGAAATAATCATGGTACAGCCAACCATGCAATGGGCTGCTTGTCAGCCATTAAAATCACGTGGTTGAAGAATATTTCATAGCATGAGAAAATCTGAATGATACTGTGTTCAGTGTGACAAACAGATACCAACACAGTTTGAGAAGTGTGATACTTTTTATTTTTTTAATTATTAATATTAACCCAAATTAATATAGGTTAATATTGAGGTGACATTAACAAATGTCACCCCAATAAATAATTTTTAATTAAAATGCATTAAAACACTTTCATGTACATATAATTGACCTACAATAAACAGCATGTTATTTTAAAGTGTACAGTTTGAGTTTTGACATGTATACACTCATGAAACCATCACCACAACCAAGATAGTGAACATATTCATTGCCCCCAAAAGGGTCCTTGTACTCCTTCTGATCTCTCAATCCTCTCCCTGTCCCACAACCACTGATCTGCTTTCTGGGAAGTATGATTTTTGAAAACACACACACATGTAGTTAAATGCACAAAAACAGAAAAAGATATTCATCCAAAGAGTATGGAAGATAATTATGGAGAATTTTTTAATTTTATTTTTGTATGTATCTGTGTTTGCTAAATTGTATATGATGAATATGGATTACTTTTTCCATACGAATAATTCATTGGAGTCATTAAAATATCTGCCACAGACAATCCACAAAGTGAACATTCTAAACTTAGCACATAGGCACTTGAGAAATGCCTGTTGAACAGGATATTTGCTGGTGGTGTGGAGTTGCTTGCAGATGCTTTCTTTTTATGGTGATGGCTGTGGTGGTGATAAATATATAAGTGATAAATATACAGGTAAATATATAGGCCAGGAGATTTTGACTCTAAGGTGTGACAGCTCTGGTGAAGATGACTATAGGTATACTGGTGGTAATGGGGATGAGAGCTGTAGGATGATGACTGAGAAGTGATAGCTGTAGGGTTGATGACTATAGGAGTGATGATTTTGAGAGTGAGGGCATCAGTGTGGTGGGTGACTGGTTGTAGCAATAGTGTTTGTAAGGGTAATGGCTATGAGGATGATGGCTGTGCAGGTCATAGTGGCAGTGGTGAGACAGATAGAGGAAGCTGGCCGAGGGGTGTTGCTCAGGATAGTTGTTCTAACAATGATGAATGTAGCAGTGCTGATGGCAGTTGTAGGGATGACAGCAGGGATGATTGCTGTAGGTGTAATGGCTGTAGGCATGATGGTTGTAGGGGTAAGTACATTGTGGGAATACAGGCTGTAAGGTCTGTAAGTGTGACAGTTGCGAGGATGATGGTTGTAAGGGTGAAAGCAGCATTGATGATGACTGTAGGGGTGATGGCTGAAGGTGTTTACTTCAGGGGTGGTTGTTGTAGTGATGATGGCTATAGGCATGGTGATGGTAGTAGGGATGACTAGAGGGTTGATGAATGTAGGGGTGATGGCTATAAATAAGGAGTGATGGTTGTAGAGGTGATGGTACTGGTAGTGATGGCAGTGATGACGTTGGTGATGCAAGGTGACCAAGAGTGTTCGCCCCACAGGCAAAGAGATGGTCCAAATTCTGGCTTGTGGATTCTCGTCAAAGAGAGAAGAGGCCCAAGTAAGTCATATAATGTCAAGTTGATTGACCACTTCTGGAGAGATGGAGCAGGACTGGTGATCATTGACATGAGACAGCAAGGTTGGGACTTTTCTCTGCTTGTTCAACCCAAGAGCCGTCTGCATCAGAATCTCTAGAGACTGAAGCTAGGACTTCCTTCCTCCCCAGGGGCCAGCAGGGGCTGCGATTGCTGTAAGAGCGGATCACGTGGCAGGTCTTCCTGTATGCTGCTGCCGCCCGTGTCCATGGCCCTCACCCCCAAGCTGCCACTGCAGCAGTCAGAGTGGCAGCCAGGGTTTTAGTCCATGCTGTGCCTCCTGGACAGTGCTAGTGAGGCTAAGCAAGAGGCCTCCATATCTCGACACCTAGAAGAGCAGGGAAGGAGTGTCACCAGGGCAGAGGACCATGTTGCGCCGCAAGCCCTCCAACGCCAGTGAGAAGGAGCCCACTCAGAAGAAAAAGGTGAGGAGCATCTCCGGGAACTCACTTTTTCCTTCCCTCTGCTTGCATAACCCAGCCCCTCGACTCATAAAAGTGGAAGAGCCAAAGGCCATTCGCTGATCTATAGGCACGGGCTCCCGTGGGCAAAATGGGACATGGGCCCAAATGTTATTAGAGGAACAAAAGTACAAAAGAGACTTCCAAAATTCTAGAGAAATGGAGTTACCAAACAGACTCTTAGAAGTCGGAGTTATAGAATTCAATTCTACAGTGACGGGATAGAGACCTAAAATTAAGGGCTAGAATCCTAGACTAGAATTTGAGAACCACAAAATGCTATTCTCAAGCTGAATCCTTAGACGGTACTTAATTGTCTCTCCCTTACACTGGTCCTGCTGCCGTTTCTGCCTGAGCATTGCCTCTCAAGAGCCATCTCACTCAAAGGGTTCTGCTGGGCCACCCCACTTGGAGCCATGATCCTCCTAGGACCCCACCCTTTGGCTGTAGCTAGGATTCTGCTCACTTGATTTAGTTCTGTTGTAGCTCTCCTGGCCCACTGGTGATGGGGCAAAACTGAAAATATGGCAGAGGGCCTCCAAACCTGCAGTGGGATGTAAGGGACATACAAGGTCTTCTAATGTGGGGAGAAATTATTTGTGAAGAATGAAAAATGAAGCTGGTGAGATGGGGAAGAAATGAGGGCTGAGGAGGAAATGTATGGTGGGGAGATTTTAAAGGCCAGGAAAGAAAGCAGCTGTCATGGACAGCTGAGGCATTCATATTCCTGGAGCAAAAGCCGGTTTGGAATATCCCTTGAAGGTTCTGCCAAGCTATGGTCCTCTAGGTGGATTTGAGGATTTCTAGACTTAATTCTTTGATTTGATTGTAGGATTCTCCCAGGCAATTGAGAAGTACATCTTGCACATCCAATCGAATCCTAGAACAATCCCAAAGCAGGCCTGATCCAGGTCCAAGAGGCACAGGCCTACACCCAGACCAAGGTCCAGGGCCTCCAGATCCTTGCTGCGCCCCATCAGTTTCTCCTGGAGCTCAGACAAAGTCCGCCTTGTCACGGGAGCAGCTCCTAGACCGAGGCTGAGAGGTTGAGCTTCAGGTTACTGGGGTGAGCATCCTGCTCCATCTCAGGTCCTAGGGCGGCTGCCACTTCCGGCTATACTCTCTTCACCCCAGCTGCTTCTCTAAGCTTGCCACGGAGGTGGGCAGGGGTGAAGAAGAGATTTATTAGTTTTCCACAGGCTCTGTTACCTGCCTGCCCAAACCCTGCACAGCAGCAGACTTGCTATTGGCTGTCTATCCTTGGCAAGTGGTTTGCTTCCCCTTGCTCTCTGCCTAATGTGGATGGGAAGCTGAGACTGCTCTAAACACTGCTGGGCCCCAAACCACAGAGGAGCTGAGCTGGAGGAAAAAGTCTGAGAAAGAGCTGACACTTTTACACTAGGGCTCTGCACCACCTCAGGCAGAGGTGTCAGGAGCCCACAGAAGCCAGTAGTCCCCATCTTCTTTCCCCCCTTCCATTATCCCAATTCTTTGCTTGGATGCTGAGGCTCTGGAATTTTCCCCAGACCTCTCTCAGGAGAAGCAAATCTCATGTGGTCCCCTAGGGAAGGTGGTCCAGGCAAAGCCACTCCTCCCTGCCATAGCCTGGACCAGCCTCCAGAGCTACTCTCCAAGCCTCAAACCTTGAGAGTGCCCTTAGGAAAGCCAAGGTATGCCTCCAAAAGGTGGAGAGAGTATTTTGCCTGGGCCTGAAGGTAGCAGCCAGGTCCAGCACTGTGACCTATAGCTAGTCCATTCCCCTCAAAGGGTAAAGTGACACGGTGAACGGAAAAGCACAAAGCCAAACAAGGCCTCTCTCTCCTGCCCCTGCTCTTCCTCCCAGGTTTGCCAAATGGAGAAAGTACTGTGCAAGGGACATGAAAGCAGAGTTGGAATCCTACCAAGTTCTACCTGTAGGACCTTGGACAGTTCATTAACTTTCTTTAGGCCTCAGTTTCCTCATCTCTTAAAAGGAAGATAGCTCCTGGTCTGTTCACCTCAGGAGGTTACATGGATCACCTATGACAATAAATGTGAGAGTACTCTGTCAAATGTGTACATATGCATACAAGGGGGTGCAAGCTGTGGACATGGGTGGGGGTGGGAAACACATGGCAAAGAAGAACAAGCCTGGGTTCTAGCCCCGAAGTGGAGAAAACAAGACTTAACAGCATTAAGAGCCAGCACTGAGTGAGAGCTCGTCAGGTACCAGGCACTGTGCTATGTGCTTCACCCATCTCTTAGCTCCTTGGCTCCTCATGACAACCTTGTGAGTTAGGGGCAGATATTGTCTTTATCCCTATTTTATGCTCGAAACTTGGAGGCTTACCCAAGGCCACACAACTAGTAAGCTGGAGAGCAGAAATCCAAGCCAAGATTTGTCAGTCTCTGGAATGTTAACCCCTTCTCCCTCTACTCTCTTGTTCCCTACTGATCTCAAAAGCACTAGACAAATCTGATAAGAATGAAAGACTCGACCCATCATTAAGAGCGTTCTGCCTGGCAGACCCAGATGGCTGTCGACTGAGGGACCTTCCAGGCAGCAGAGCAGAGGTAGAAGCATCCTCTAGGATGGTAGGGTCAGGATGTAGCACTTATTGGTCATCATGAAGGATTGGGGCGGCCCCTGAGTGGGGGATGGGGACATGTCTTTTGATGGATTTTTGCCTATCAAGGTCTCTCTCTGCACTCTCTTTGATCTGTTAGGGTGTAGGAGGTTGTCCTGGGATCACACCCCTACTTTCCACCACACTCCAAATCTACCAAGGAAACTGGAGAGGAAACTAGGCTTCCATTCTAGTGTCCAAGTGTTCCCTCCTTCCGATCTCTCCCTACCTTTCTCTCTCCCAATCCCAGCACACTACATCTCCCTGGCTCCCTTCCTATAGAACATCTCTAGCAGGACACCCTTACCAGCATGCATTTTTGTATTTCCAGTGGCTCCTCATTACCCACAAGCTAATGCCCAAGTTCCTTGGCATAGCTGGCAAGAGTCTTCCTTAGGCATTTTTGCTCTCCCACCACATGCCCTGGCATACCCACCATTCCATTACCACACTAGAACAGTCATAATTCTCACTGTCATTTAAACTATCTCTCTCCCCTCAAAAAATAAATAAAAAATAAATAAACTATTCCCAGCAACTCCTGGAGAAATCCTGGTTATTCTTCATGGCGCAGCTCAAATGCACCTCCTCCATGAAGCCCTCCTGAGCCTTTCCTCCTCCATACTCCCACCTGCTCTCCCTCTAGCTCCCTCCAAATACCACCTGAAGTTTCATTGCACTCAGTTAGTTTCTATAGTGAGGGGGTTGGTGACTTTGTGAGCTCTGAGCACAGCAACATGCACAGGCTTCCAGTCACAGACATGTGTTCGAATCCCTGCTCTTTCTGCAGCGAGCTATGTATCTCTGCCTAGGGCACTTCATTTCTCTGAGCCTCAGTCTCCTGATGTGGAAGTGGTATGTAAGATGGGGCTGTGGTAAGACTGGAGTAATCTGGCACACACGAAGCATCTGATAGGGTGCCAGGCACAGGTGAGGTATTTAACCTGGAGACCAGAGGGTGCTACATATATGACTTATATAGGAATGAGCTGAGAGTATAGTTGTGGAGACACCCGGGGAAAGCCAACATTGCTCAGGAAGCAAGGGAAGAAGATGCCAATGGGGGCATTGTGAGAGTTTTGGGGTTTTTAAAAAAAATTTTACTTATTTATCTATAGAGAGAGGGTAAGAGAGGAATAAAGACAGGGAGTGAAACATCAGTGTGTGGTTGCTTCTCTCACGTGTCCTACTGGGGGCCTGGCCCACAACCCAAGCATGTGCCCTGACTGGGAATCGAATCGACAACCCTTTGGTTCTCAGGCTGGCACTCAGTCCACTGAGCCAAACCAGCCAGGGCCATTGTGAGGTTTTGAGAAGGTAGTCAAGGGAGGCTTCCTTCAGGGAATAGTGCCTTTAAAACTGGATTTGTGAAACCTATTTATTGAAGTATAATATTTGTATAAAGAAGTGCATAAATCATAAGTGTACCACTCAGTGAATTTCCACAATGAACATCTCCATGTAAGCAGCACCCAGATCAAAAAACAGAGCACGGTACTAAGCTCATCACTATGTCCTCGCCCCTTGCATGACTGTGCCACTATTCATGCATCCATTCTATAGTTGATGAGCATATGAGTTGTTTCTAGTTAAATTGGATTTTGTAGGAGGGGAGAAACTACAGTTGACAGAGTGAAGGGTGGAGTGTTCCAGGTAGGGGGATGCCCTGGGTAAGAGCCTGGAGGTGGGTCATAGAAAAAGCTAAGTCGTACACACACATTTGGACATTTGCTGCATGGTAACTGTGTCAGGCACTCACTCCTTTCATCCTCACAGCAACCCCGTGAGGTAGGTGCTGCCATCTTCACTTTACCCATGAGGAAATGGAAGTCCAGAGGAGTTGAGGAACTCACCCAGCTTTACACAGCTGGTCAATGACAGAACCAAGATGTGAACCTTTGCAAGCTGACACCAAGTGAAGAGAATGAGGTCCAGGGAAGTTAAATACCTCACTGAAGATCACACATCTCAAAGTTGAACTCAGCAACATCAGACACCAGAAAAGTAATTCTTCCCAGGAGGTCCACATATTCCTCTTAGACATGAAAAATGGTGTTTGATACTACCACCTCCTGGGCAGGACCCCCAAGAAGACCTCACACCAAATGAAAGCCGGGCAGGAAATTCAGAGGCTCAAGGATTTCAACTCATACCTGGGTGGGGTGTCACTTCAGAGATACTAGAATCCATTTAGGATATTTGGGGATGCCCCTGAGGCTGGGAAATAGGCTGGGAAAAAGGCCACTCTGGCCAGCCCCTACCCTTAGTCACCTGAAGAACTATGTAGCCCTTTCCATGTCCTTGGGCTGAGGATCCGCCAGCTGGGCCCAAGTCCCAGCACTACCCCCATGGTTTCAATAGTTTCCTCTACTTTGAGCTAAAGCTGGGGCAGGGGAGCCCTGAAACAAGGTCCCAGGAGCCAGAGGCCCCCCTCCCACTCC